>JAODAL010005255.1:0-145960 GCA_025379985.1 Phyllomedusa bahiana
TCGGGAACTCCTCACATACAGTACAGCAAGCACAGAACACAGGGGACATCATGTGACAGAGGTTACCTGTTGATTCAGCTCCTCCTCCATAGCACACAGGCATCTGTATTACACTGCTGCTGGTGTGCACATGATGTAGACTTACAGGCTTCCCCTTGCACAGTGGACTCTCCCAGCTCAGAAACCTACAACTGTCAACATATTGATCCATCAAGCTGCCATGTGACGACTTGGCCCGATTTCACAGCTGTCTTAAAGGGCCAGTGCTTTTTTAAAAAACTGAATTACAGGTGAAATGCTTTGATTTTCCTAGTGAAGCATATTTGAGAAAGTGTTTGTATTTTAGTCTTCTGTTACTTCAAGAGGTTTCTCTGAAGGTGATAGGTACTCTTTCAGGAAAATCCTTGCAGAGTTGCTTGAGGACCAGCCAGACATATTTAGCAGGTTAAAATGGGTTGGTGTCTCTTTTTAAAAAATAAAAAAATCAAGATACTGCCATTACAGTTAAATTAAAATATATATCTTTGTATTCACCTTCATTCCAACCCTGATGCTGCCATTGCCTGACTTTACTGTTCAGAACTGAACAGCTCCAACCAGTGAAAGCATCGATTTCAGGTATTTAACATGATCACTGCGCCAATCAGTAGTTGTAGCACTGACGATCTGGGAGGGGGGACTGCTAAAACGGAGGTGAGTGCAAAGGTGAGTTTTTTTATTTCAACAGCAGTATCTTAAATATTAAAAAAAAAAAAAACGACTGCAGCAAACCTTATCAAATCTATTTGCATACGTAGACTCCATCTTTGAATTTCAGTTATCCTTGAATAAGTAGGTAAAATTAACTGCAATGATGTCTCCCACACACTACACACAGATCTTCTGTCTATTGAACACCCTCAGAAGCTGCATCGAGGAAATTATACAGCAGTACTGAGCAATGTGTACTGTGAATTTAGAACTAGTGTAAGATATAACACTTACCAGAGCTTTCAAATCACGGCACATAGCATATCAATGGTAGTGTATGTAATGCACCTCTCGAGGCGCATAACATATCATTTCTAGTTTATGTAATGCGCCTATCGCCTATAAACTAGTAATGACATGTTATGCCCCTCTGTGCCTTATGCACCTCGGTAGGCGTATTACATACACTACCAATAATATGCTGTGTTATGGAGAAGCACAGCGTATCATTTTTAGGATGGTAATTACAGCTTCTCCTCACCTGTACAGTTCTAAAAATTTACCCGAACATCTCCCATTGACTTTAATGGGGTTCGAAGTTCGAGTCGAACTCGAACTTCTCAAAGTTTCAGGTTCGACTCGAACTTTTTAGGGTTCGATCAGCTCTACTGTTCAATCATCCATAAATGGTAGGAGTATGGCACAATTGCTAACCTACCAAGATATGGTTGTCCACATAATCTGACAGCCCAGATCAGGAGAGCACTAATTAGAGAAGCAGCCGAGAGGCCCAAGGTCACTCTGGAAGAGCTGCAGAGATCAACAGCTTAAGTGGAAGAATCTGTGCACCGGACAACTATTAGTCCTATACTCCACAAATCTGGCCTTTATAGAAGAGTGGCTAGAAGAAAGCCCCTTTTGAAAGAAAGCCATAGGAAGTTCTGTTTGCAGTTTGCAAAAAGCTATGTAGAAGACAAAGCAAGCATTTGGAAGAAGGTGCTCAGGTCATATGAGACCAGCATTTTTTTTTTACCTCAATGCCAAATGCTTTGTGTGGAGGAAAGCCAACACTGCACCTCACCCTGAACACAACATGGTGGTGGCAGTATCATGCTGGGGGGATAATTTGCTTCAGCAAAGACTGGGAAGCTTGTCAGAGTTGATGGGAGGATGGAGGACAATAAATACAGGGCCATCCTAGAGTAAAACCTGGTGGAGGCTGCAAAAGACTTGACACTGGGGCGTAGGTTCACCTTTCAGCAGGACAACGACCCCAAACATATAGTAAAAGCTACAATGCTAAATAAAAGCATATTCATGCGTTAAAATGGCCCAGTCACAGTACAGACCTAAATCCCATTGAGAATCTGTGGCAGGACTTGAATATTGCTGTTCACAAACATTTGATAACCAATGCGACTGATCTAGAGCTATTTTGCATAGAAGAATGGGCAAAAATTCCAGCCCCTAAACGCGCAAAGCAGGTAAAGGTGGCCTTACAAATTGACACGGTGGGGGGCTAAATACATATGCACGCTACACTTTTCATTTTCTTTACACTTCATAAAAACTTGCTACTTTGTGTTGCTCAATCACATACATTTAAGCTTGTGGTTGTAACATTTAAAAATGAGGGACATTTCAAGAGGTATGAAGAATTTTGCAACCTGTGCAAGGATACTGATGGCAGGGGCGAAGCTATAGGGGTTGCAAAGGTAGCAGCCTAAGGAGGCCAAAAAAGCTGTCCTGCCACATAAGAAGATACCAGCATTGTAAGTGGCACATGGCAGCTGGGGGACCCACTTCACTTTTTGCACTAGGGCCCCAGAGCTTCAAGTTACGCCTCTGACTGAGGGAGCCCCGTGCTCTCTTGTAATAGCAATGTGGTAGATGTATATATGCCCGCTTCATTTACTAAATTGTGCTGATGTCTACAGGTGTAAGCCCCAAGTCTTTTACTTTCACCACTCAAGAGAAGTGGTTCTCCTAACTACTGGTAGCTTTCATGCTTTTATAGGAGAAAAGATGTCAGAACTGCATATAGGTGTCAGCCCTGATATTGCATTAAAAGTGGTGCCATCCAACTGGAATCCACGCGGAAACTTTAGATTACACTGTAGAAACTGTGTGTGAAGGCAAAGTCTGCAGTATTTCTGCAGGTAAATCTCTGCAGTGGCAAATGAGCTCTAAAATTTAGACCTCTTAAAATGTATTTCTACAATTTCCACAGACAAAAGCCACAACATGATGTGAATGGGGCCTTAAAAGGGTTGTTTCACTACAAAGATTAGCTTTCAACTTGTAGGGAACTGTAAATGAAGACATACGCTTTGCTTATTTTTCTTTGTTGAGGAGAGAAAAGTGATTTTATCAGCTTTGAGTACACTCCGGTTTCTCTAGGTTACCACACAGAACTCCCTGCATCTTGAGTGTTATCTGATCTAACAAACAAAAGAGACTAATTACTTTTGTTTACTTTCTGAAGAGTCTCTGGACATTAGATAAACATATCCTCCTCTCATGTCAGAGTGATTAGCAGACCTTTAAATACAGAGCTGATTTGCTAATCACTGCCATAGAATCACCCACAGCCTGACCAGGAAAAGACCGGATACATGAATGAAAGCGGCTTGTGGCTATGTTGTGAGATAACCCCATTAAAGCTACTTCAGGTGCAGAAGTTGATGGTTCTGAACTCCAGCCAAACCAAACCACTTTTTGTCTATAAATTGGATATGATAGCAAAATAAAACAAAAAAAGCCTAGAATGACAGGAATACAGATAAAAATTTGGAAATTTTTCCCTATCTTATTAAAATTTTTTGCCCCATTTTCAACTGTAAAAGTAAAGTGGAAAACAACCATTTAGGACATGGGAAAACAGCATATTTCACCCTCAACAAGAGAGGTTTGGAAAAGATAAAATATTTTATACAGTTCTATCATTCAAATTCAAACAAGGGAGTAAAAAAACCCGCTGATAAATTCACCCTGTATAATTTGGCCCCATTTAAAAAGGGGGTCCCAAAATTATATATCTCAGGGCCTTTTCCTAAGTGGAAAACCCTAAGAAGAGGATCACAAATTGAAATTTCCCGTGGGTGGCATTCCCGACAGCTTTAAAAAACAGAGACATGCAGGATATATTTAGAACA
This sequence comes from Phyllomedusa bahiana, assembly GCA_025379985.1. Taxonomy (NCBI): domain Eukaryota; kingdom Metazoa; phylum Chordata; class Amphibia; order Anura; family Hylidae; genus Phyllomedusa; species Phyllomedusa bahiana. The sequence goes on from JAODAL010005255.1 coordinate 3,846, forward strand.
CCAAGAACATCAGCCCTTTTTAAAGAAAATTGGTTTTTTTTGAGTACCCATTGAAAAAAATTTTAAATTAGGCTTTTTTTTTGGACCCCCTTTAACCTTAAATTTGGGGAATTTGAAATTAGAACATTTTCCTAATTTATTGATGTTAGTAGAATTGCTCCCAATTCCAAAGGGTGTTTGTCCAGTAATAAAGGGGCTCCCCTTGGGTTTCCCTTTTGCAGATACCATCACCACCTATTACAGGATCCTGCATTTTATCAATGAACTTTCCCACAGAGTTTACATGTCCAACCCCCTTTCCCCCCCGGGTTTAGGTTTTTCTTTTATATATTTTCACTTCACCAAGGACAAGGCGTTTTGATGCCCCCCGGGAAAAAAAAAAAAAATAGGAATTGTTGCCCCCTTCTACCCAAAGTATAAAATTCAAAATAAACTTAATAAAAGATATAAACACATTTTAAACCCACATTTAAAAACCCAAGAAAAATTAAATTAATTTTTAAACCCCTTTTTCCCCCTGCACAAAAAAAGAAAAAAAAAGGGAGAAAGGGGGGGGTGGTGAAAATTACCTTGCTCAACCCCAGAAAACGCCCGGTGGGCCCAAGTTTAAAAAAAAGGGGAAAAAAAGGGAAAGGAGAATGCAAAAAGGAACTCAAGACTCTTAAAAAATATAGCAAAAAAATTTCAGGGATGATTTTTTAAATTTACCAAGGGTTTCCCAATTTTACTGTTTTTTGTTTCATTTTTTTCATACAGTGTTCATTGTGAATGATAAATAATGTTATGCTTTAATAGTTCGGACTTTTACAGATGCAGCAATATGTTATGTTTAACTTGTTATTGTTTTTTTATTTGTGAAATGGGAAAAAGGGCGTATAAAATTTTAAATATTCTTGATTTTTTATCTTTTTAAAACTTTTTTTTTTTTGAATTTTTGTTTAGGGCATAATAAAAGGGAAAAAATGGAATTAGGGGCCCCCGGGCCCCAAAAAAAACATCGCATGTTTCAGAGGGGCCCCTGTTGGATTCAGTTGTCACACGCCAAAATGCTCGCCAAAAAAAAGAAACCCGAACTGGGGTTTGTTGTAGATTGAAAAAAGGAAAAATCCAAATTTTTGGTTATTTTTAAAACTTGGCTTTTTTTTTATTTTTTTTTTAGTTGTATAGAAAAATTTTAATTTTTTTTTTTTTAAACCCATCACTCGTGGATTATGCGTGCCTGCTGTTTCTTTCTCCAAATTTTTTAAATTAAACAGTTACGCTGGGGGTTTTTTTTGGCCCCCCCCTTTCCAAATTTTTAAAGGGTATGATCACACAGTTTTCTTTTAAAGGGTGTATTTCCCGGGGGGTCATTGCGTGCAATTTCCCCGAAAAAACGTCCTTTTAATTACCCGTAAACTAGCCCCTCAAAAGAAACTTTATTACCTGCCTCTTTTTCTGACGCATATTATTTGGCCCGGGAGGATAATGAAATGAATGGGGGGTGGTTTGGGGACCGGCTTTCCACTGCACTTTGAAACGTGCTGATTTAGTGGGATTCTTCTAAACACACGCCGTTATGTGGCGCGCACAGGTACACGTCGCAAGATGCCATGGGAACATACCCAAACAGAACATACACTTGACTGCAGAGAATACCATCAGTAAGGTTTTTTTTCCCCAAAAACAACTTTTGGCTGCAAAAACATTCCCGATGGGTTTTTCTTCTGCTGGACCGTTTTTAGGGTGTTTTGTGTTAGGCCTCGTTTACAAGGGTTTTTTTGGGGGGCGGATTGGAGCCCTAATGCGCGCCGAATTTGGGGCTGCAGTACGGCTCCAATCCCTCTCAGTTTATTAAAGGGAATCCACAGTTTTCCTAGAGAACTATGGATTCCGTCCCCCTCCTCCCCCCCTCGAAGAATTCGCCGGGGAGGAGAATTTTAAATTTACATGCAAATTATTTGCGGGGTACGCGCCAAAATTAATGATAGGCTTTTGGGGCCGGCAGCTGCCCGGCCCCCCCCCCGCCCCCCGGGCCGGGGGTAAATTTGGGGGGGGGGAAAAACCTCCCCGCAAAATTCCCCCCGGAAAAAGCCCTGTGAACCAGGGCCCCAAAGGTTTTGTTCAACCCTGGGCAAAAATTTTTTCTGCAAAATTTAGTGGCGTATTTGCGCTCTTTTACGGAAATGGATGCAAAGCCGAAATTTTCGGGGATCCTATTCTGTAAAAGGGAAATATGGATTCTGCCTCCCCTTTCCTACCGTAAAAATGCGATCGTTTTGTACGTGCGGGGAATAAGTGACATGTTTAATTACTTTCGGGGGAAAGACGCCGATCAGCCGACTCCCCAAAACAACCCGGCGGGAATTGCGGGTGTACTGTTCCGGCGCCCCAATCACGGGGCCATTGAACATAGCCTTATAGCCTGAATTATTTTGTTTTGTCTAAAGATCCTCTTTACATGTTGTTTTGGTCCGGTGTTGCACCAGCGGTCTGGCATGCTTCAGACTACCTTTTTTACACTATGGAAACACTCTGCGGACAATGCTTTTCTAATGGTATACAGAATTTTTTTTTTTTTTTTAAATATATATATATACACATTTTTTTTTTACAACTGGAGCCTATAAAAGGCCCTTTTTAAACTGCGGGTTAGATTCCTGGAATTTTTTCTTTTGGTAGACCCCTTTAAAATATGTGAACAAATCAAAAAAATTAAAATCAAAAAAATATAGTATAGAATTCCCCAAATTTGACAGGAAATCCCGAATATAAATAAAACCAGGGGGTAGATGCAATTAAACCTTCATTTCCAAAATTTTAAACTTTTAAAGGGAAAACCGGGTCAGTTTCTTTATGCTTTCCCGAAAGGGCGTGTTGCATGAAATAGCTGAAGGTTTACGAATCCCCAAACCCTTTGGTTTTTTTTCCCCAAACGCTACGGCAAATTTCCGGGTTTAAAAAAACCATAAAATTATCCGGGGACAGTGTTGGGGAAGAGGGAAATCCCATGTGGTTTCTCCCCCCCCTCCAGCAAAAAAAGACCCGCGCTTTCCCTATAGAAACCATGTTTTAAAAGCTGGGCAGTCAAACTGACGGGGGGGTGGGGAAAAAAAGACATCGGACTCCCTTCTCTTTTGGGGACAGCCCCGCACTGTACCCCTTTCCCCAAATTCATAAAATGTTTTACACTGGAACACCCCAGTTTTTTCGGGGTAAAACCCACTTGGTTTGGGGTTGGGTAACCCGCACTTTTTTCAGGCTCCTGGGATAATGTAGTGACAAGGGTCCCCTTTTAAAAAGAACCTGTCACTTTGGGGTTTTTGCCCCCCTTGCTGAGGGCCCGAAAAAGCTGTGACAACATGCTGTTTTCCCGCTGTGTCCCCTTTTTCTGTTAAAGGGGCTTTGGGGTTTTTCCCCTGTATTTTAAAATTCCAAAAACCCGGCAGGTTTTTTTGCCAAAAAGAGTCATAAAGGGCAGTCAGGTTTTTAAATTTATGCCCCGCCCACCTGAAACTAAACCCCCCCCACCCAACACCTGTTTTTTACCTTTTCCTTTTAATAGGGAGAAATTTTGTGAATAAAATGTCAGGTGGAAGGGGGGGGCCCTTGGGGGTGGGTTTGGGGCTAAAAAGCGCTCATGAATAAGCTGGACTTTCTACTGAAAAAAAGCCCGATTTGAATTAAATACTCTAAAAAATGCTGCTTCTTACAGAATAAAGGGGCACAGCATGGAAACGGAGGGTTTACACAAACTTGTGCCCGCCCCAGCAATCAAAGGTGACAAGTTCTCTTTTTAAAATTTAATCAAAAGAAAGGGGAAAACCAAAAGGTAAACTCTACCAAACAGGGGGTGAAAGTTGGGATATGCATGTTCATTTTTTTGTGTAAAATTCAATAAAAAGTACATGTGAGGAAAATGACAAAAGTCATCTTTTTCCCCCCCCCCAGCTTTTCCCCACATTCCCTAGTTATTGTTTTAATGTCACCCTTAAAACCTCCTTTTCTTTGGCAATTTGGGAAAGCCCGGGCCCCGCCGTCCTTTGTCTTGGTGATCCCCCCATAATCCCCGCCCCAAAAACTCGCCCTGAAAAAAATAGGGGTACCACCAAACCCCTTCCCGGTCCCTGACCACGCCTCCATGAAAAAAAAGCAGACCGTCAGTGGTACAGCCGTCCTTTATCCAGGCCCCCCTTTCAGTGTCAAAGTCCCCAAAGGGGGGCTGTGCCGCCTGCTCCTTGAGAACTTTCAGGCTGTCGTCAACCTCTGACGCTGCCTGAAACTCTGGACTAGACGTGGCCAGAATGGATGAGACTGCCACGTCTTCTGTCAGTTCCCCGGGACCTGTCTCCTGGCCTCCACCTACCTGGGCACTTACCTGGTCCGATGGACATCCTGGCTCCCTGGACTTCCACTGCGCGTGACCGCGGCCACGACCGCTGCAACCGCTGGTCGGACTCACTCCCCCTCGGCGTCTGTACAAGTTGACAGTTCAATTGGCCCAACATCCCGTTTGTGGGGAGACCCTGCCCTGTGGCCTTACCTGGGAGCCCTCACCTGCATGCTCCCCCACTGCAGCTGTCTGCCCCCTCTGCAAACAAACCAGGGGACAACACATCCCAGCGGCTTGCTGGAAACTCTTTGCTGATTCATTGCAGCCTGCTGACCACAGGATGGATAGGAACACATCACCCACCCCCACATTTCCATCAGTATGTAGGTTAATAACACCGTCCACATTATTAATGGGTGTGGATAATACATTACATTTGAAGAGGGTTTAGGGGCCTCAAAACATGCCACTAGCCACCCCTATGAGAACACTGGCCGGAATGTTCGATGATACCCCCACCTCCCGCACTCCCTGCTGGGTTTGTTTCCTATCTGGATTGGGAGCATTCAGGCCTTGAATCTGAATTGGGGACATGTGCCTTTTGCTTAAAGGGGTTTTATCGTTACAAAGATCATGTCTCAGATTATGGGGACAGTAAAAATAAGCACTTTTGTAATTGGGTTGCATTACCTCTGTCACTTGGTTTAGCAGATATCAGCTTCTCTGTAAATCTGTATTCTGTTTCTGCTGTTGCTCTGTTGCTGGTCGGAATGCCCCTGGTCGATTCCCTAGACACGCCCCCTGCACTGTGATTGGCTGGCTGACATTTCATTCAGCCTGTTGGGATACGCCCCTAGATAGGAAACACCCCGGCCATGCCCCCTGCGCTGTGATTGGCTGCCTGCACACTCTGTGTTTACTCCCCTCTGCGCTGTTAAAATTGATAGTGAAACCAAGGTCTGCTGGCTCTATGTACATCTCCCAGCTCTATGTTGATGATCTGGGCAATGACTGGCTGTTTAAAGGGCTTTTGCCAAGAGGTTGTTTCACCTCCTCACAGGTCCAGTCCTTAAGCTGCTACTTTGAAAAGAGGGCTTTCTGTTCCTCAGGGCTAATGCAAGCCCCGCCTCCTTATGACTTCATCATCTGTAGTGTATAACATGAGGATTCAACACTGTGTCTGCATAAGCTGCGTGTATAGTGCAGTGCTTAGGTGATCCACTCTGCAAGATAAAGGTTAGGAGTTCAAGTCCCATCAGGATTTTTTTTTTGCTTTTATAAATTGTACACATGAAAAGATATGACAATATATGTGTAGACATCTATAATTTTATTCATATACACACACAAAGCTCCTCTATATAGTGTCCTATCCTTGCAGTCACACCAAGCACTTCCAACATACGTGATACAATGCATATATTCTGGGGGATGAGACATGATATAGGGGAGCTATGTATGTGTATATATATCATTATAGAGATTGACATATATATTTTAGGTCTCTCTACATATGTGTAGAATTTAGGGGGGGGGGGATATACTCTGTGAGGGGACTAGAACTCCAAACCCCTTCGTTGTAAAAGCAATACTCTATCACTGCTCACTGCTCCACCGCTGCACCAACAGCCCAAATTAGTTACAAGCTGAGCAGGGCCTTCTCTCAAAGCTGATTGCTTCTCCCCCCATTGTTTTCACTCACATGTCACTGACAGGAAGCAGAGATCTTTACTTGAAGCTGACATTTGTCCTTGTAGTTGAGTAAAGGTCTGTGCCTGTTGTCAGTACAATTTGGGTGAACACCACTAGAAGTTAAAGCTGTTGGCTTTCAGTGTCATTTGTGTGTAAACTAAGACATATGACAGGTGCTTGCTGGTGTTTGGAGCCTCAAGGCTGCAGACATAAGAAGCATGCAGGAGGCTACAGAGCTGTTATATCCAGACAACCTTCTGCATCCCCTGCGTCATACAAAATGATGTCACAGTTCTTCAGTGAGGGGAGACACGCCCCTGGGAGGAGGAACACGCCTGCTGAGAGGAGAGACACGCCCCTGGATTTCAAACTCAATCTGAGAAAATTAGCTGAACAGCCCAAACGATAACACCCCATTAAGTGATTGCTTCCTCAGGGATATCTGTTGAGCCATGGGCGAGCTTTGGTGACGTTCTGCAATAACTGAGTGGATGTGTGGAATCTGGGGAGGAGGGAACTTTTTTTCATTTTCCTCACAGATTATAATAAAAAACCCTCCATCCCACATATATTTTTGCACTAGGAGCTCAATGTGCTTGCTCCAATTTTATTTTATTAATGATTTTTACTCAAATGATTTGCACAGTGTTGGTCTTATTAAAATTTTTAAAGGAGCTGTTGAGGCAGCCACCACCCGGTATACAATCTGATATCAACCCCAGTGCTTTTTACCTCCTTGTTTATGCACTTTAAGATGGAAACACTGCACCACTTCTTGGCTTACTAAAAAGCCCACCGGGACATGTGTTTTACCACCATTTTTCACAGCACGATTTACTTGAGATCAACATCTCTATATGGAAACTAAATTAAGATATAACCTGCGATATCTCCTGATATGTCTGTTATAGTAAATACATATGTTCCCTGTAAAATACCAATTCTGGAGCATCTTCTCTTATACCTCTGTGTTGTGCAGTTCCTCTGTTATTCCTTCTAGAAATGTATTAGTGAACCTGTCAGACGGGCGTTGCCATTCCAGTTCTCAAAGGGGTGTGTCCCTGAACACACCGACTGTCAGTACTGATTGGACAATGTCAGACGTACAGGGACACACTCCTAATTGGTAACACCCATCAGCATCAGTCAGCAATAAATCTTTAGAAGGAATAACAGAGGAATAGCACAACACAGAGTTAATATCAGAAGAGACTCCAGAATTGGTATTTTACAGGGAACACAAGGATTTACTAAAACAGACATATTAGAAAGCACACAACTCCTCCTTAATATTAACAGCTAAAACATTATTTTTGGTTAGTACATTTAAAGAAAACCTGTCACATAGGTTATGCCCCCCTTGCTGAGGACAGCACAAGCTACTGTCAGACCTGCTGTTTCCAGTGATGTGTCCCTTATTCTGTAAGATGCTGGAGTTTCAGAGCATTTAATGCTCAAATTTGGCAGTTTTCAGGCAGAGAAAAGTCCAGCTTATTCATGAGCAGGTGTTAGCCCCGCCCACCCAAGGCTAACCCCACCCACATGACAGTTATTCACATGTTTCTACCTATTCAAAGTAATAGGTTGATCAGTTGTGAGGTGGGCGGGGCTATTCTCAGGTGGGCAGGTCATGAATTAAACTGACTCTTTTCATGACTCTTTTCTGGCTGAGAACTTCCAGATTTGACCATTAAATGCTCTAAAACGGCAGTATCTTACAGAATAAGGGACACAGCGCTGGAAACAGCATGTCTGACACTAGAGTGTGCTGCCCTCAGCAAGGGGGGCATAATCTGTGACAGGTTCTCTTTAAAAAAATACAAATTCAACTATTCCAGCGAGGCAGAACAGATAATACTGTTCATCATGCTTCTAGAGTAGGTCAATTCCAGAAACATAAAGCTCATCAAAAGCCAGCTGCTGTTACCTTAACATATTGTCTCTTTCATAGTATCTCCCATATAGCGCTGCAGTCACTAGGCCAAGTTCCAGTCCTGTTTTATTCATATAACAATTCTGATTCTTCCAGCCCCAGTGATCGGGTAACTGTACAGTGACTCCTGAGGTCACTATCATGGGGAATACATATTTGGTACTAAACCTGCCCCATATGTGGAAAGTCATGGTGCTGGTTGCATCGGTCACCTCTTGCCCACAAGTTTCCACAGCCAGACCACCACATTTCACGAGTGCACAGATCTGAAGGTAATAGGTGCCATGTACTGTGTGCAGACCATCAAACACCCCAAGGGCATATAGCTCATTGGTTGCATTGTGTTTCCGGTAAGTAAGATAACAGCACAGTGTGCCAGTGCATATATGTGCGTTCCCATCATTGTCTTTTAGAGGGACAAAAGTGAAGTTGTCATACATCATCTTGGCATGAAATGAACTTTCTTGCTGGTGCCCTCTTGATTCCATGCAGTGTTCTGTCTTGTCCATCTTGTCACAGTTCTGTGCATCACTTAAATAGTGACTTCCACCAAGTGAGTGGTCATGCTCAAGGAAAATCTGTGCATCATGTCCTGGGTAGACTTCTGATGGATTCACTGGAATTGTGGCTACGAGGAGGTGACCTTGTTCAGTGTCCATATCATAATGGTAGGAGGAGTTTGATGGACTGAATATACCACTTCCAGTCATTCCCAGTGTTGTGTGATGGATGTTTGCAGCCAAGAGGTTTACATTGAACCTGGTAGCAAAAGCTCTCTGAATCTGAACTGAAGACAGAAGAGGCAACTGATTCATCCAAGCTGTGGGATACAGGAAATGTTTCACTTGGTGCTTTTCAATTAGGCTCACAGCTGGCTCAAAGAACAAGATATCAAAGCAAGTAATAAGTCCAAACCTACCAAAGTGAGTATCAAAAACAGCATGCTGGACATCCGGAGGGGTGTCAAAGCCAAACTCAAAATATAAATTGTGTTTGAAATAACTGGCGACCAGCGCACCCTTGTCACTAAACACAACATCTGTATTAAACTGGTATCTTCCATCTGATGGGCACTGAGGGTCCAGTGGGTCACAAGGCCTTTTAGTTCCTAGATTTGCAACCACAAAGATACCACTTTTTGAAGCCAAGCAACTGAGCCTCTCAAGGACCTGTGTATAGAGAGATTTAAAAATTGTAAACATGATGTTTTATACTGCAAATATAATCAACTATATCACTTGAGAGTTAAAGGGGTTGTCTCACTACAAGGATTGCTTTTTACGTTAAAGATCTTGCGAAAACAAGTCACTTTGCAATATGTGTCCATTAACAGTGTCCTACCTATTCCTAGATATCCCCTCTTGTATGGGCTGCATCAGCTCCTCAAGCCGCTATAGCTACAGACCTGGTCAATCTCTCCTGATAGGCTGCCAGCGCTGGTCACTATAACTACAGACCTTGGGTCCTCAGCAGCTCATCACTGGCCAAACACGCCCCTGAATTCAAAAAGTAAACTGAAAACAGAACGGAGGTAAGATGAGTTGATGTAGTGAGACAACACCTTTAAAGAGATTACACAAATATTTCAAAGTTTAAAAAATACCCACATAGAATATTAAAAAAAAACTTTCAAAAATGTTATTTACACAGTCGAGTCATGTTAGGGCGCGTTTACACGGGACAGGACAAATACCGGCCGATTTGCTGGGCGGTATTTGTCCTGTTTGCGCCCGTCCCCACGGCCGCGGGGGGGGGACGACTGCTTTTCTCCGCGATGAGCGGCGAAGAGCCCTCCCCCCTCCCATTGAGAAGCACATCTTCCGTCCAGAAACCGGACGGAAGATTGTGCTTCTACAATGTTTTGCCGCAGGACCCCACTGCAACGGGTTTCCATAGAGCCCATTGTGCTAATTTTCGGCCAGTTTTTGAGGCGGTCTGAAAAACCGCAAACCGGCTGAAAAACCGGCCGAAAACCCGTGCAGTGGCCTTACTTTCAGCACTTTCTACTTTCAACATTGGCAGCAAGTAGCTCAAAAAAGAAGTCATGTGTCATGAACTAGCATGGGTATAAAAGGTGTTCTATAAACCTTCTGCACACATAACCCTCGCTGCTGTCAAGAGTAAAAGGGGCGAGATTCAGAAAAGGAAGAGGATTTGCTTTTGGGCTCATGGTGGCCATATTTATGAAAGGGCACAGTTTATGAACCTCGCTTCAGTGGTTGCGAGTAGATAAATGGCACCATTGTGAATACGAGACATCGATACTGCGGAGCACCATGTGCCACTGATGTGAAAGCTTGCCAAGGATCATTGACTATGAAGGTGTGCGAGGAAGGACCAACACGCTGCAGTGGAGCTGCTCACCACCAACATAAAGTGAGTATCTACCAGACGTCTGTCTTATACAAAAGTTTAGCTACCCTCTTGCGTATGGGGCTCCAAAGCAGATGGATGGGGACTGTACCTCTGCTACAGCATTGGCAGAAAAGCCTTCAATTTTCATAGCAATTTCGGATTTGTACCTCCACTGATTGGTAAAGGGTTGCCCTCTATGATGGGCTATGTTTTCTGATTCATTGAATGGGTGGAAGTTAGTCAAGGGAGAAACATCAGACGAACAAACACCCTGCAACTATTGCTGGAAGAACACAAGCTGGTTGTGGCAGCATTATGATTTGCGGGATGTTTTTTGTGGCATTCTCTGGGCCCAGTCATACACGTAAAATGCACTCTCAACTGATTTGGGTATAAATCTATTATTGCACCTCATCTATATTCATACATGCGGATTGTCTTCCCTGGGCAGATGGAATCTCCCAGCAAGACAATGTGATGCAATGCCATTATAGTTCTGGAGCTTTCAACATTATGTTATTCATTAAAATCCACAATAAACTAAATGTATTTATCTCTTAAAGGATAACTATGGTAATTTAGTTGCCTTTTGGAAATCTGTGAATACCTTTGTTCTTGTGCGGTTCTCCTGAAAAGAGTCAAGCTGGCAGTATATAAATACTGCAGGGGACATGTCCAAAAATTGGCGGCACCGCTACAGTTTTGAGGCGCATTAAATCAGTGTAAAGTGCACCAGAAAATGACCCTTTCAAAAATCTGGCATCTATACCTTGCATAGTAAACGTAATGCGCCTAAAAAGGCGCATTCAACCTCATGAGGCGCATTGCACCTAATGAGGCGCATATCGCATCATTGGTAGTGTATGTAATGCGCCTCAACACATTACAATGTGTCGTGCCCGGCGTATAATGCGCCTACTTTTGGTGAACTACAGTTCATTTACATCCAGAATATGGTGCCAAAAGTGTTTTTGGCGCAAAATAGACCACAAAAAACTGGTGTTTGTGTATTACGACATGTCGCCCTGTCTTAGCGATTATTGGGGTCTCAACACCTGGACCCCCACCAAGACATGTCAAAAGTATATAAAAATAATGGATATCCTTTAAACTTCCTTTAGGTATAAAAGTCATAACTAGAGTATAAATTAACATGACCTATTGTTGAAATCATGTTTGTATGTTAAATATATTATCTGAACTTACATGTTATGAACTTTTATTTTTTTATTTTCTATGTTACTGTCGAGATTTAAAAAAAAACCTTCCAGTTCTGTAGAGATCACTTTAACCAGTTTTCTCTTTATTATCATCACAGACAAGATCAGAATAAAAGGTAACACCAATGTGTAGATAACATTGGATCCACCATTCACAACAGGTGATGGTCCCAGCTTCCCCTCCCTATACAATGACTTCTTCCCAGGTCACAGAGCATGCCTAGAAAACTATCCCATAAAAATAAATATACAGAATATAGAATTAGCTTGAGTTCAGATGGCGTTTTGCGGTGTCTACCGTATGGTCGAGCCTCCTATTCGGACTAGTATTCCCCCAGGCGTAAGCAACCAACAGAAGTGACATGTCACTTCTTTTTACGGGCGTGTACTGTGTGCCTGGGAATACATTTGGGTATTTTAGCACTCAATAAATGCAATGATTTTACCATATTTGCAGGACGTTGCGTGAACATACCCTTGAAAATAATCTACAATAAGAAAATAAAACCGCTAAGATGTTAAGAACGTGTATTATTATCTGTTTTTATTAATGGAAAAAAAATAATGCCAACACATTCTCTTTAAGTCATAAGATCTGTGAGGATAGCTAGAATTTTTGAGCAGAAGTAAAATGGAAAGTAGTGAGAAATTAGAAACAGAAACTGTAAGTACTGTTTACCCTACCTACATACAGTGATTAATTTGCTCTGTACATGCACTGATAGAGGGAAAGATGTCAATCACTGCATATAGGTGGAGTCAACAGCATTTACACTGTCTCTTAAAGGGGTTGTCTCATCTGAAAGTTTCATAGGATGCATAAATGAAATAATGCTGCTTTGCTCTGTCTCTCCCTGATCAAGCTGTCTGTAATTAGCATATGAGCTCTGTGTATTCAGACTTCTCTGTTTAACAGTCTAGATTAGCTAAATTACCTTCTCTGAGGTCTGGAGAAGCTTCTGAGCTAATGTAAACAGTAGGGTAATTACGGTCTTTTGTCTGAAAGATCAGATCATACACAAGCTCTCACACTGCCTAGACCTGTGTGAGGACATCACTCCCTGCTATCAGATAGAACAAACAACACGGGAGAAGGAGTACACAGGTCGGTCACTTGGGAAACTAGAAGCCCTCAGAAGGTGATAAAATCATTTGTAGCTCCCTTACAAAAAAAGATGAACAAAGCAATATATTTGGAAAACGTCTTCGTTTAGTGTTCCCTACGTTTTGAAAGCTAATCTTTGTAGTGAGACAAACCCTTTAAGGATTTACTCTGCTTTTTACTCAGAGAGCGAGCTGAGCTCTGTGACATATAGATTTATGTGATTTGGAGCAGGATTTCTTTCATATCCTGCTCTCAGATATGTTAGCTTAAACCTCCTAACAGGTTCAGTTCAAACACTAGCTCGTTTTCTGATGACACATTTCTTTTATGAAACTGACTTATCGGTATTTCCTAAAAAATGTATCAAAATGACTTGTTTTTAAAGTATTTATTTTAGAAATTTTCAAAAAACAAGGTAAAATTGAAAATTAAAAAAATGCAATCATTCCCAATTAGTCACTCAGTAATTAGTTACATTAGTTACAAGCCTAAAGCAATGAAACTATTATTATGTGTACATAGTAATGCAATCAACTGTACTACACAAACATTCTAAAGCAATGAATCAGTGATTGCTAATATTTCTGTATAGTACGACAAGTCAACAGCGTTGCCAACAAAATCTGCCCCGATTATGCTGGATATACATTCAAAATGAATGTTTTATGAGCAGAAACCATTGGACAATAACCAATGCCCACTGTGCCATAGGCAGAATACAGGCTGCAAATGGTAGCGTGTATTCTGCTAATGAACTAAAGATGAAAATGAAGAATTTGATTAACCCTTCACTGCCCTGACTTCACTCTGAACTACAACATAAAGACAGGAATTCTTACAGCAGAGGTTTATTATGGAATTCCTATGTAAATCTACCACAAAGGACTGAAGAAATGAGGTTCTAAATATAATAGAATACATATTACACAGTTTCAAATCTGCTATTACTTATCATGTAGCACATTTAGAACAAAGTCGGGATAATTTTGATACTTTAAGGGAAGCCGAGAAGAAGCTCTTGATGAATGTAACAGCCTGTCTGTGACATTTTACTCTCTTTTATCTGCCCTTAGACAAACAAAACCAAGAACATAAGCACAGCAACCAATTTAACATACTGTGCCTCTTCATTCCCTTTGATGTCATTAATAATATCAGACAAGCATGCTACAACGTGAATCAAAGCCTCAGAATTTCTGTTTACAGCCTATACAATTTCAGTCTTATTATCTTCATTATTATATACCTAGAAATATAGGGGCTATGTGATACTATGTTCCATCCAACAAGCTCTAGCCCTCTCAATCAATGACATGGCAGTAGGGCCTGAAAATCTTAATGAAGTATATTATGCAATTAGATTTACACAGATTTGAATACTAAAAGCTTGCTGAATTTAAAGTGGTGCTTCCAAAGTTAAAGAGAACCTGTCACATAGATTATGCCCCCCTTGCTGAGGACAGCACAAGCCAGTGTCAGACCTGCTGTTTCCAGCGCTGTGTCCCTTATTCTGTAAGATGCGGGAGTTTTAGAGCTTTTTAATGCTCAAATCTTATTCATGAGCAGGTGTTAGCCCCGCCCACCAAAGGCTAGCCCCGCCCACTGCAGTTATTCACATGTTTCTACCTATTCAAAGTAATAGGTTTATCAGTTGAGGTGGGCGGGGCTAGCCTCAGATGGGCGGGGTTTAAAAAAAACTGACTCTTTGAATGGCTGAAAACTGCAGATTCGAGCATTAAATACTCTAAAACAACAGAATCTTACAGAATAAGGAACACGGCGCTGGAAACAGCAGGTCTAACACTAGCTTGTGTTGTCCTCAGCAAGGGGGGCATAATCTATGTGACAGGCAGGGGCGTAGCTAGAGACTCATGGGCCCGGGTGCAAAACTTCAGCTCGGGGCCCCCCTACCACCAGACATCGTCTGGTGGTCAATACTTTTCAACAACAGGTTCCCGACTTGATGTGACGGCGGTGAAGCGCGCTGCAGAAAATTATTTCCTTTTAAAGGGATTGTCAGAAGAAAATTCATTTCAAATGGGGCCAAAGAAAAACAAGTTATACAGCCAAAGTGTATGTTCCCTTCCTTCCCCTCGGGCATATTAAAGCGCAGTTACACGCTGAAGTATGGACTGAGAATATGTCGTCTGAGCATACCCTAATATAGTGTGTACAAATAAGACAAAAATATTGATAATTAAAGGGGTTGTCTCACTACAGGGGTCGCTGCTGCTTTTTATTTTAAAAGACCTTGCAAAACAAGAAACTTGAAATATAGGGTCATTAACAGTCCTCCTATTCCTAGATACCCTTTGTATGGCTGCTCAGCTCTCAGGTCACTATAGCTACAGACCTGCCAATCTCTCCTGATGGGCCTCAGCCTGGTGCATAGCTACAGACCTGTCATTCTCCTGATAGGCTGCCAGCACGGGTCACTTAGCTCACCGTCCGATCTCTCCGATAGGCTGCCAGCACGTCCTAGCTACAGACCTGTGTGATCTCTCCTGATAGGCTGCCAGCACTGGTCACTATAGCTAAAAGACCTGTGTGATCTCTCTGATAGGCTCCCACACTGGTCACTATAGCTACAGACCTGTGTGATCTCTCCTGATAGGCTCCCAGTACTGGTTGCTTTTGCTACAGATCTGGCTTCTAGCAGCCTAGTAGAAGTCAGTAAAAAACCCCCCCTGAATTCAAAATAAAACCAAGAAAACGGGACTGAGGTGAGAGGAATCAATGTAGTGAGACAACCCCTTTAACCACTTCCTGACAAGGCTGGTTACCCCATTCCTGCCCGTTACATTTTAGTTTTTTTTTTAGTACGTGTCTATTATGTATGTATTCTATTAACTTTTTTGTAATACAAAAAGGCT
Source organism: Phyllomedusa bahiana (assembly GCA_025379985.1). Lineage (NCBI taxonomy): Eukaryota > Metazoa > Chordata > Amphibia > Anura > Hylidae > Phyllomedusa > Phyllomedusa bahiana. The sequence continues at coordinate 19,336 of JAODAL010005255.1, forward strand.
TAGTTTTTCATTAACTTAACAATTTTTTTTTAGCATATCAAGAAAAAAGTAAAAAAATAAATATATTAAATAAGTTTTGTAATTGTGTTTTCTGTTAGACTTTTTTGTAGACAACATCATTTTAAGGTCATCGGAGGGGGCTAAAAGGTTTGAACTGGTGTTTTTTTTACTTTTTATTTTGCCTTTTTTATTTTAAAGCAGTATACAGATTTATTATGTGTTGTGTATACAGGAATTGGGAAGGGAGGTATCTAATCAGCTGCAGCTTCAAAACCTGCAAGAACGTCTAGGAACGTCCTTGCAGAGTCACCTGTGACCTGTCTGGATATCTGCAATGTATGGGCAGCCCTAGACTGGAAATAGCATATGGAATACAGAAAACTGAACATTAATATTGAAGATTAATACGGTCTGTACACATAAAAGTGTTATAGGGCATGGATTAGCTAGTATATATATATATATATATATATACACACACACCACAACACAACACACACCAACAACAATACATACATACATACATACATTACTGCAAATCCAAAAGCCCTATCCACTTTTACGTGTACACACAAAACACCGCACCACATGGAAGATTTACTTTACGAATACACACATTGCAACTATACATCTCACATTGGAACAGGGCAGCCGCAGAAATTATTGGGAATCCATACAGCTGGAGCGTTTGGCCCTTCCCCAAGGCCCCTCCTGGCCGCCCAACACCCTGCTCCCTCCCCCTCCCTCGGCCGTCCCCCGACACAGGCCCCACTCATCCCCCGACTCACAAAACATCACCACCCAGAAAAATAAAATAAATTTTGGGATCACAAGTAAAAAAAATGCAATACTCCAGATAAAATAACAAATAAATACAAAAATAATAAAAAACTAAAATAATCTAATATTATAATTGTGTTCGTAGTGTGTTGGATTTAGTTCTTGATGGGTTATACAAGGTCAGCAAATACCTCAAATGTCACCAATACAATGTTACTGGCAAAGCAGCATATACTGTGGCCAATATTGCAAGCAACATAATATACAAAATAATAAAAAATACCGCCACCTAATCACTACCATTATGACTAGTCCACACCATAATGTTATTGGACTAAACCCAGTTATACCAAGACCAAATATACAAAACAACACACAATATACATGGCACCTAATATTATCGGCAAACCATAACCAATATCTCCAACATAACATTACTGAATATTACGCATACTGTTAAGTGATTATAAACATTCACACCAAAACCAATATTTCTCCATAACAGTGGACCCTATAGTGGTAGATACCGGTGACACAGGTTGCTTTGCAATTAGTTTACTTTACATTTAGGGACCCCAGGTGACGTCTTGTCATGAGGAGTCGTTCACGTTCCATTTTTCCTCTATTTGGGCCAGCCTCCATGATGACTTCTCGATCACCATTCGTCCCTGTAGAATACAACACAAACACCTGAGACTCACTTTTTTTTTAAATCATTTTCCCAATGAGTGCCCCCTCCCCCCATGTACAAAACTCGCCCATTTATACATGGCCCATAATGGTAATTATTACCCCCTGGTAATTATGGGGCTTGCCCAGTCGTATGCAGGTACAACGGGGCCCCCACGGGCATAGTTAGCTAGGTAGCTTGGGGAACATAGGCAGCTTCAGTGCCGGCCGCCCTGGGCGGTAGCTTAGGGTTCCCATGTAGGTACAATGGGGGCCCCCGGTAGCTTAGGCCACCCCTGTAGGTGTACTAGGGCCCTCTGTAGGATTAGGGCCCCCCTTGTAGGCAGAATAGTTCCCCCTAGTAGATTAGGGGCCCTTGTAGGCAGAATAGTTCCCCTCCATGTAGATTAGGGCCCCATGTAGGCAGAATAGTCCCCACCCTGTAGATAAGGGGCCCCCTGTAGGCAGAAGTAGTCCCCCTGTAGATTTGGTCCCCATGTAGGCAGGAATAGTTCCCCCTGTATAGTAGGCCCTGTAGCAGGAATATCCCCCTGTAGGCAAATAGTTACCCCAGTCATTGGGGCTCCCAGCTGCCCAGTAGACAAATAGTTCCCCCCCCCCTGTTTTAGGGGCACCCTGTAGCATAGTCCCCACCCCAGTTTAGGGCCCCCATGTTAGGCATATGAATTCCCCCCCTCCCAGTATTACGGGCCCCCTGTAGGCATTAGTTTCCCCCCCCCCTGTATTAAGGGCCCCATGTAGGCAGTTTTTCCCCCAGTATTTGGGCCCCCCTGTAGGTATAGTTCCCCCCCACCCAGTATCAGGGCCCCCATGTTGGTATTGTTCCCCTCTCACCCAGTATCAGGGACCCCTTCTGTAGGTTATATGTTCCCCCCACCCCAGTATTGGGCCCCATGTAGGTATATTCCACCCACTCCAGTATCTGGGCCCCCTGGTAGGCATAGTCCCCCCCCCCCCCGTACCATCCGATTTAGGGTCCCCTGTAGGCTTTGTACCACCACCACACCCGCTTCTGGGCACAATGTAGGCACAGTCCCCCAACCAGCCATCGTTATCAGGGCCCACTGTGGCATAGTCCCCCCCTCCCGCAATCAGGGGGCCCCTGTAGGGTATAGTCCCCCCCCCCCCCCGCCGCCCTGTTATATCAGCGGCCACCTGTAGGTATAGGGTCCCCCACCCCCCGCCAGTTTTCTGGGCTCCTGTGGTATAGTCCCCCACCCCGCCAGTATCAGGGCCCCTGTAGGTATAGTTCACCCCCCCCCAGACCAGTATATCAGGGGCCCCCAGTAGGGTATAAGTTCTCGTCCCCCCCTGCCAGTATCAGGGGCCCCTGTAGGTATTTGTTTCCCCCCCCCCAGTATCAGGGGGCGGCCCCTTGTAGGCATAGTCCCCCCCCCCCCACAGTATCAGGGCCCTGTAGGGTATAGTCTCCCCCCCTCCCGCCTTGTATCAGGGGCCACCTGTCAGGTTTAGTCGTCCCCACAGTTATCAAGCCCCCTGTAGGCATAGTCCCCCCGTCCCCCAGTGTCAGGGCCCCCTGTAGCGCATTAGTCCACCCTGGGTCCCAGTTGTCAGGGGCCCCCTGTAGCATAGCTCCCCGTCCCCCAGTATCAGAGGCCCCTGTAGCAATAGTCCCCCCCCCCTAGCCAGTTTCAGGGCCCCTGTAGTATATAGTTCCCCCACAGTATACAGGGCCCCCGTAGGTATAGTTACTCCCTCCCAGTATCAGGGCCCCTGATTTGTATGTTCTCCCCACCCCCCCCACAATCAGGGCCACCTGTAGTTATAGTTCCTCCCCCCCCCCCCCCCAGTATCAGGGCCACCTGTAGGTATAGTTCCTCCCCCCCAGTATCCAGGGCCCCTCTGTCAGGTATAGTTCCCCCCCAAGTTCAGGGGGCCCCTGTAGGTATAGTTCCCTCCCCCCAGTATCCGGGCCCCCTGTAGGTATAGTTCCCCCCAGTATCAGGGCCCCCTGTAGGTATAGTTCCCCCCCAGTATCAGGGCCCCCTGTAGGTATAGTTCCCCCCTCCAGTATCAGGGCCCCAAGTATGTATAGTTCCCCCCACCCCTCAATCAGGGCGGCCAAATCTGTAGGTATAGTTCTCCCCCCCAGTATCAGGGCCACCTGTAGGTATTTCGTTCCTCCCCCCATTATCCGGGCCCCCTTTAGGTATAGTTCCCCCCCCCTTTCAGGGGCCCTGTTGCTTATTTTCTTACCGTTGCGCGTCCCCCGGTTGTCTCTGACACCTCCGGACCCAAGCCCGCTGCTTTAGGCTTGGCGGGACTGAGAACAGGAAGTCTGGCAGGCGGGCAACCCCAATGAAGTACTTCGCAGCGCCACCTGACAAAGCTAGGTACTGCAGGGGCAGGGAGCGCACAGCTCTCCCTGATCGCCGTTCATCTTAATTGTATGCGCGATCGCACGGACGAATACAATTAAGATGAAGAGCCTCTGTGAAAGCATGGGCGCGGAGCCTTGACGCCGGCGGCGGCGACCCCCCTGGCGTTCACAGAACGACCGGGCCCGTACAGCAGGTACAGGTTGTACTGCCCTATCGCCCGGCCCTGACTAGGGAATACAAGTTACACATTGTTGAATACTCTTGTACTGCACTGAATATACACTTCTGTGCTTTCTTCCTCTCACAGCTCTTGGAAGGTGCTGGGGGACCATAGGTGATGGCTGTGCCGGTGTCATGTAGGGAAGCAGCCTTGATCTTATCAGCACACAATTAGCTGTGTGCATGATAATATTATGTAGCTGGGTTGTCTTTCTCGGAGCAGGAGGATAGAGAAAAGAAGTTCTCAGCTCCTAACTGGAAGTACTACTGATGACAGCTCTGCGGGGCCGATCACACTTTCATACGCTGCTCTTGTACGGCAGGAGCTTGGTTGACCCTCCCCCCTCTTCCCGCTTGCTGCGGCCCTTCAAAAACAGATAAGGGCGGCAAAAGTAGGGAGGTGAGGAGGCAAATTAGATAACTATTTTGCTCTCTAAAGTTGCCGTCCCTCTCCTGCATTCTTTGCATGTGAAAATTCTAGAAATACAGGGCCTAGGATACACAGTATGTGTCGAGGGGCATCCGGCCCCCCAGCTCAGGGGCCCGGTCGCAGCTGCAACCCCTGTAGCTATTTCACTGGTGACAGGTTCTCTTTAATGAGCACAGCACAAGCTAGTGTCAGACATGCTTTTTCCAGCGCTGTTTCCTTTATTCTGTAAGATACAGTAGTTTTAGAGAATTTAATGCTCAAATCCGCCAGTTTTCAGCCTTTTCTGCCAGAGATGGGTCCAGCGTATTCATGAGCGGGTGTTAGTTCTGCCCACTCATATCTAGCCCTGCCCCCATGTTGCTAATTCACAGTAATCAGCCACAAGTGGGGGATAGGCTAGGTGCAAAGGGGCTGGCCAAACCCTGTATGATTTAACGTTTGGACTCTTTGTCTGGAAGAACAGAACTGGCAAAACTGCCGATTTGAGCATATTGCTCCTGAATCCGCTGCATCTTACACAATAAGGGATCACAACGCTGGTGAGCATGTCTGACCACTAGCTTGTGATGTCCTCAGACAAGGGGGGGGCATAACCTACATGACGGTTACCTTTAATCTTTCCAACTTTGGAATAAGTAGAATAACATGTGAATAAACTGTCTGGTGGTCGGGGTGGCCTAATCCTTGGGTGGGTGGAGCTATACTGCTCATGAAAAAGCTGGACTATTCTCTGGCTGAACCGGCTGCAAAACTGCCTGATTTGTCGTTATTAATACTATGAAGAAGTGGCAACAGCGCTGGAAACAGCATGTCTGTCACTGGCTTGTGCTGCCCTCTGCAAAAGTGACTTAACCTATGTGACAGGTTCCCTTTAACATTTAGGACGTATTATAATCATTGCATGGGTTGGGGCCACTTTTTCCAGTCCTAGCCTGCTACTGGTTACCTTAGAAAGGAGACAAGAAACTCAACAATTCTAAAGCACATATGTGAGAAGAACCTAATAAAGTGATGTTCATGTCTAATTTACATAATAAAATCCACTTTCAGACATTTTCTAATTAGACATCTACAGTATATGTCTGTTATGACAACATATTCAAACAATTACTGAGACTATTTGAAAAGGTAGCAAAAATTTTGGCTCAATTTGCATAAAAAAACTAGTGTACATGCCCTGCACTTGATTTCTTATGTATTTATACATGTTGGTACATATTTACTCCAGCAACTGCACCCGAATTCTGGTGTGGAGGTCTTACACCGAATTAATTTATTATGTATTTTACACAGTTCTCAGACACTTATGAGCCATGACCAACCAATGGGTGTGGCTGCATGTAAAAGGGGGCGTGGCTTAATTAAGCCAACTAATGATGTAAAGTTAGACAAGCATGCCAGATTTATGATGCACTGTGATAGAACTTCCATATTTTTAGTCTAGGTTTATACGAGTAATGCTTTCTAATAATTAGACAAACATGTATCATTGTGCCCTTTAAAGTTTTGTGATTTGTACAGAAAAGGGGGTTACATAAAATGGGGCATGACTTGCATACTCTAAAGTGCACCAAAATAAGCCAACCACTAGGTTGTGCAAGAGGAGGATAAAGTTTAACATGTCAGCAGGGCTGTGGAGTCGGCAAGCCAAAAGCCCAGGACTCCTCAATTTCCACAAAACTCCAGACTCGGCTCCTCATACACGGGCGGCATGTTAAGTGATAACTTTTTCTGTAGTAAAATGGTAAACCATACAGGCTGTTTATACTTATGATAACAATAATCAAGGCTATTTAGGTAGAAAGACACTGCACAAGCCAAAAGGGTAACAATGTTTTGATCTTTTGAAACTTGTGGGTAGAGTTGAAGGAAAAAAGCTGTATTTTGTATCCAAGTCCAGTCTGCACCTACATGGGAATGTGGTAGAGAGACACGAGTGTAGATTTTGGTCAAGATATGCTGGATCTGATTCAGAGCCCAGAAGGAGTCAGGCAGAATTGAACCAAAGGTGATTTACACAAATTATAAATAAATAATAAAAATTGCACATTTTGATTTTTTAGGAGCACAACAGTAACCTGTGCTGTTATACAGGAAAGGAAATTGAATTACTTAGCAGATGCTAAATACTCTTGCAAGTCAAATTTATGTTATAAGATAGGTAAGATGATGTATATTACAATTTACAGTAGCCTCATGCATCAAAGCTCTGTAGTGGATGGTGAGTATGGGAGCCTGAAAGTCTCAAGTTCAAAACATTGTTTACCATTTTGCTTGTCAGTGTAAAATTTATATATAAATTTATTGAGATTATGGACTTTTAGAACACAAAAAATTGTAAATATGCAAATCGCTTGCAGGACATTTGTGGAGTCTCGGAATTTGTTCTGTGGAAATAGTATTGTCCTCCATCAGATCCTGCATACAGGACCTCACACCTTGATCTCTTTAATTTCCAGCTAGAGATCGGCCTCTCTACACTAATTGGGTGTGGGGGCAACAATAGCTAGTGACCACAGTGGCAACATCTCTAACAATGTCAGGGTTTTAAATGGAATTGCTCAGCCACAGTCAGGTCATGATGATGGTTTTGAACTCTTCTACTTTCTTTGAGACAGGTGAAATATGTTGCTGAAAAATCTTTTCTCATGGGGGCAGCGCTATGCCTGCTCCATGTTCATCAATTACACTCATATGTGATATAGGCTGAAGATATGGGAGCCAAGTTGCATGGCCGGACCCAATTCTCTTGCTCTTTGCACCTGCATCGCACTACACTGGACCCAACTTTTATTTATATATTTTGGGAGTCGGAGTCGATCCATTTTATGACGACTGACTCCTGCAAAATAGGCACCGACTCCACGACTCCAACTCTGCAGCCCTGTATGTCTGGCAGTATGCACCCCTGTGATAAAATAATTGCACCTTCTGCCTGACTAATCTGGTTTTAAGCAAAGGTTAAGACAGGAATAATAAATATGCCCCAATGTATATGTCTAAATCCCATTTATTAAAGTGATGGCTTGCAAAGAACTGTGTAGGTTGGAATTTAATATGCCCCATTCGCCGCTCTCTCCCATCTGTAATCAAGCGAGAGTCAGGATATTCCATACACAAGGATAGTTTAGCAGATATTCTTCTATGTGTAGGAGTCCCTTGAAGGGGACCTGTAACATCCCCTGACATGTATGTTCTTAGCAAATACTTGTGTTCCCTGTGAAAAAACAATTCTGGGGCATCTTCTCCTACACTCACGGCCACTATATTAGGTTTACACTGTTAGTTAATGGTTGGACCCCTTTTGCCTTCAGAACTGCCTCAATTTTTCGTTGCATAGATTCACAGGTGTGTTAAGTGTGTTGCAAACGATGCTCAAATTGGTACCAAGGGGCCCAAAGAGTGCCAAGAAAATTTTCCCCACACATGACACCCCACCACAGCCTGAACGTTGATACAAGGCAGGATGGATCATGTTTCATGTTTCGTTGACGCCAAATTCTGACCCTACCAACCGGTATGTCGCAGCAGAAATCGAGACTCATCAGACCAGGCCAACGTTTTTCCAATTTTATGTCAATTTCGATGGCTTGGGCAAATTGGTGCCTCAAGTTTCCTGTTCATTAGCATGGAAAGGAGTGGCACCGGTGTGGTTCTTCTGCTTGCTGTAGCCATCTGCCTCAAAGTTTCGCCGTACTGTGGTTCAGAGATGCTCTTCTGTCTACCTTGGTGTAACGGGTTTGCTATTTGAGTCACTGTTGGCTCTTTCTATCAGCTCGAAAACTGGTCTGCCCATTCTCCTTGACCTCTGCATCAACAAGGCATTTCCCGCCACAGGAGGACTGCCTGCCTCACTGGATGTTTTCTCTTTTTCAGACCTTCTCTGTAAAACCCTAAAGATGGTTGTGCGTGAAAATCCCAGGGAGATCAGCGTTTCTGAAATACTCAGACCAGACCTTCTGGCACCAACAACCATGCCACGTTTCAAAAAAAAGGCACTCAAATCACCTTTCTTCCCATTACTGATGCTCGGTTGGGAATTGCAGGAGATTGTCTTTGACCATGTTACATGCCTATATGCACTGAGTTGCAGCCATGTGATTGGCTGATTAGGAAAATATGTGTTAACGAGCAGTTGGACAGGTGTACCTAATAAAGTGGCCGCAGTGAGTGTATATCTGTGTTGTGCTGTTCCTCTGTTATCCCTCATAGAAATGTATTATTGAATCTGTCAGATGGGTGTTACCATTCCAGTTTTCAAAGGGGTGTGCCTCTTTACACACTCAGACTCTGCCAGCACTGATTGGACAATGTCAGTCTGTGTAAGCACACAGAATTGAATGTTAAGAGACAGATATACAATGAATATAGGCATTTCTGCTACATTAGCTAGATATGAAAATCAAAGGCTCTTAGGTCACATATTTTACCAAAACTGGGAGTGCTCATCTACCAGTGGCAAGGCGGCCTCAGTTCAGATGTCTAAATAATGTTACTTCTCTTGGTGTCACGCCAGGGCTTTATATTTTTAGGGCAGGAAGTCCAGGCTATATTGTTTATGTTCTCATTAACCCTTCACGACCTGGGCGTGATGAGTTACGTCCCAGGGCGCTAAGGGGCTTTGCAGGGGGGATCGCTCCGGACCCCCCCCCCCGCACAGTCGCCGGGTGTTAGCGGCTTTAATCGCCGCTAACACCGGCAGTAATCAGCGCGGCGGGTGGCTCCCATCAGGACACCACGGCCAAAGATGGACGGGCGTCTGAAGAACGCCCCCGATCTTTGCGCGCACCGATCGGTACGGGAATCGGCACCGGCGCAGCTATGCTCCGCCGATCTGACGAGACAGGGCATGGTGGGTGGAGCTTGTGAAGGCTCCCGTCACATACACTGGCCGGTTTTGGCCCCACTTCGTTCGCAGACAGAAGGGAAAACCCCATCTTTGTACAACATCAAATTCGTCATTGCCTATGCATTGCATTTGGTTGTATTAACAATCGCGCCCCCTTGTGGTAAAGAACCATAGGGGACTAAATGTTACAGTACAAAAAAAAAAAAGTTTATTTAAAAAGTCAAATCGCCCCCTTTCCCCATTATACAAATAAAATCATTAAAATAAAAATGTTACACATTTTTGGTATCCGCTGGTCGAAAAGTCTGATCTATAAAAATATATAACATCATTTATCCCGTACGCTGGAATACCGTAGGAAGAAAAAAAATTCCAAACGCCAAAATTGCGTTTTTTTTGGTCAATTTATGTCACTCAAAAAATGGAATAAAAATGATCAAAAGTCGCATGCTTTTCCTAACTACTAGCGATAAAAATGTACATTCAGCCGCAAAACATTCCCCCCCATGACGTCCATGGATGTTAGTACAAAAAAGTTATTGATCGCACAAGAACTGGCGCCGCGGCGCAAATGTCAAAAATGAAAATGTTTGGAATTGTTTACGTGGTACCAAAAAACATACGGGAAACCCTACATGTTTGGTATTGCGGGATGCGTTAAAACTGTAGAATATGATACACATATATTTACCGAAGATCTGAACGCGGTAAAGCAAACCAGAAACATGGCGGAAAATACAGGTTTTTTTTACACATTTGTCCCAATTGGCAATTTTTTTGACGGTTTCCCAGTAATTCTAAGTATAGTGAATAATACACCATTAGAAATTACATCTTGGTCCCGCAAAAATAAAAGACTCATGTGTCTAGGTAGGTGGAAAAATAAAAAAAGTTAAGGCTTCAGAAGGCGAGGAGGGAAAAACGAACGTGTCACAAAAAAAAAAACGCGGGTCCTGAAGGGGTTAAAAACAGCCTAGGTGATCTCCATTCAGGTATTCCAGTTGGTACCTGAAAGCTGATCTTTCGGGAACCTTGGGAAAGAATTAAACTTCCATAAAAGTTCCTGTGGGGTAGATGACCGGAAGGTTAAAAATCTTTTACCCAACTCACTCATTTATGTAATCACTCCAAAAAAAAAAAAATCCCCCTTTAACTGATCACGGCGATCCTTACTCTCATACTACCAATTTCCCAAATGCACGATGCATCTAGTACAATGTTAGATTTGCTAAGTAAGTTATCGGACCTGGGGGCGGTTAATTCTCTCTCTCTGTTTGGCACAGGAGTTCAGTTTTAGTTGTTGTATGTGTAACATTTTTCTGTGTATCCATCTATCCTTGTTGCTTCGATATAATGAGGATAGTGACATAACGGATCATGGATGGACTGTGTTAGTAATGTTGGACAACTCTCGTATATAGATCCAATCATAGATTGGAAATTATGTAATGGGGGCACTCCAGGTCCATACCAGAACCATGAAAAGCTTTGATTAAAATTATGATGGGGGAATTTACCACTCCGAGGGGGTTGATTAAGTCGGGGTCGTGGGTGGGTCACATAGAGGAAAATAAAGGTTGCGCCGTATATGCGAGACTCGATATGAGGCCTTTTTCTCAAATTATAAGAAAACAACATTTTTGCTCATATTCTTTACTGCTATTTCCGGTATGTAACAAAAATGTTTCCATGTATATGGATTCAGATTTTCTTGTGAAGATTGTTCAGTCTTATTATTTTTGGGAAAATCAATAAAAAATTGTTTAAAAAAAAAAACAAAAAACAGCCTAGGTGGATGATTGAGTGCCCAAGCAAAATGGAGGCAGCCACTCCCCCATGGATACAATCCAAAAATTCCCAAAAATGGTCAGCGCTTCTAGAAGAATTTGAACTAAATGGCGCGGGTGCATGCTGACATGGCTGCAAGACAATGCAAACACACTGAAGACAAGAACTAAGTAAGTAACAGCAATCTGACAGATAGGTGATTAATTTCTATAAGGAATAACAGGAATATCACAATAAAATAGAAATCCTAAAAAAGAGGTTCCAAAACTTTTATTTCGTGGGCAAAAGTATTTTCTATCAGGAGGGGTCACAGGTTCTCTCTAAAGGGGTTTTCTCACTTCAAAGATTAGCCTTCAGCATTTGGGGACAGGTAATCGAAGACTTTTACTAAATACATTGGTCTTTTCATATTGCCCTAGTCAGGAGATCAGAGAGATTTTATCTGCTCTGAGTGCACACAAGTGTCTCTAGGTTATCGTTCATATTTCCCTTCTGAATTAGACAGAAGGCAGGGAGTGAAGTCAAAATGGTCAGGCCGGAGCAGAGGCTTTATCTCTAAAAAGATAATATTATTTAAATGATAAGCAACTGTGTTCACTTGTTCAAGCAGAGGTAGCTTTGTTCACGCCTGTATTTGTCTCCTGCACTTATCTCACACTATCAAAATCAGCTAGTTATAGGAGCTAAATATGATAATCACTGCTATAGAACCACCCACAGCCTAACTAGACAGTGCGAGTCTGAAGTTGCCTGTGAGAAAACCCCCTCAAAAGGCACACCATTCAACTTACTAAGATCCAGGGACTGACCTTACTTTGGAATGGTGTATATATGATAGCTCAGACCATTAAAAGGGTACTGCGGTTGTCTGCAGGCAACAAGTAGACTGGTATATATAGAAAGATCTCTCCTCTGCCAATCCCTACACTGGCTCTCCATCACCCAGAGAATTCATTTCAGGTTGTCAACCACAGCCTACAAGGCTCTCCATAACCTCTCCCCTCCATACATCTCTGCCCTAATCTCTAGATACCTCCCCTCCTGCAAATTCCGCTCCTCACAGGACCTTCTTCTCTGCTCTCCCCATGTCTTGAAGGCAGTTGTGTGAGGATCTGACTTCTCCCATGCTTCCCCTATACTCTGTAACTCGCTGCCCCAACCCCAGTCAGACTCTCATCCACTTTCAATAGCCTCAAAAGCAACCTGAAAACCCATCTCTTCAGGATAGCCTAGAACACCAACAATAACCCCCTCCTATAAACAAGTCTGCCCCTCGCCTTCTGTCTCGTTCCTCTGACCTTGTAGATTGTAAGCCCTCGCGGGCAGGGTCCTTGCTCTCTCTATTAGTCATTTATCATCACCATTGTACGTCCCTGGTGATTTGTATATCTCCTCTCAAAAGTACAGCACCCTGGACTTAAAGAGAACCTGTCACATAGGATATGCCAAAATAGTTATGCCACAATAATTTCAGAGTATTTAATGCTCAAATCTGGCAGTTTGCAGACAGAAAAGTGTCCAACTTATTCATGAGCAGGTGTTAGCCCCACCCACCAAGGACTAGACCCGCCCACCTGACAGTCAGGCTATGTTCACACGGCTTATTTTGGGACAGATTTCAGTCCGTAATTCGCGCCATGCTGTGGGTATTACGCTGAAATCTGTCCCAGTCATTACGGTAATCCACAGTTCTCATAGAGAACTATGGATTCCGTCTCCTCTCCCCGCTCGCCGTATTTTGCATGTCAATTAGCACTCCGGAATAATGGATAATGAATGTCTATTGGGCCGGCGAGCTGCCGGTCCCCAAGCCCCCGCTGACCAGCACACGCCGTAATTGCGGGTGAAATCCGTCCCGCAATTACGGCGTGAATAAGCCGTGTGAACATGGCCTTATTCACTTTTTTCTACCTATTCAAAGTAATAGATTAATCAGCTGTGAGGTGGGCGGGGCTAGCCTCAGGTGGGCGGGGTATGAATTAAACAGACTCTTCTTGCAGAACAGGCTGAAAACTACTTAAATGCTCTAAAACTATTTCATCTTACAGAATAAGGGACACAGCGCTGGAAACAGCAGGTCTGACACTAGCTTGTGCTGCCCTCAGCAAGGGGGGCATAACCTATGTGACAGGTTATCTTTAAATAATAATATTATATGTGACTATAAAAAAGGGAACATCATGAAGCACCAATATAACAGAGCTATTGTGCAAAGACCAATTTTCTGATTTGTATACAATACTGTAAAAAGCCATATTCCCAGAAGCTCTAACCTCAGTATCCTGAAACCTGCCCTGCTCCAGACATGGGTTCCATGGTAGCAGAAATGGAGGCGGAAGATAATCCAGATATGGGTAAATGGACGCTCTAGTGTAGTTAAAGCCATGGATTCCGTCTTCAGGGAAAACAATAATTTCCACACCCTGTTATAGAAGAAACGGTTATTAACTATATTTCATTTTAGGCAATAATAGCATAATCCTTGGGACCATGAGCTATTTGAAGAATGGGAATCCTGTAACCCTTCAGGTACACTGAAGTCTATTAGAGTGCAATAGAGGGGTTGCACATGCAACTGAAGTCTATGGGAGTGACAGAAAAAAACTAAAACCATCTTCCTATTAAACTGTAGGTGTAAGGAGGGTTAAAGACGCCATTACAGAATGTGCAAGAGACCAATGTTTCTAAAGGAGTCAACCTTCCTAAAAGAGACTGCTACATACAATAACCATTGAGAAAGCTATGGCGCTGTTATTAGTTTACCTTTAATTGAAGGAGATGCGGAGGTGTGTAAGGGTATGTTCACATGGCTAATTTTGACGCCATTTTTAAAGCGGTTTTCGCGCCCAAAACGCCTCCAAAACACCCCCGTTCATTTAATTGATTCCTATATAAAATAGCATTGTAGTTCACACACGACAAGGTATTTACGCGCTTCTTTGGAAGCTGTTTTGGGTGCTGAAAAAGTGTCATGTCAATTCTTGAAGTGTTTTTGGAACGTTTTTCAGCGCGTTTTTTGACCTGGCTATTAATTTGTATGGGTGAAAACAGTGTTGAAAACCTCACCCAAAACTGTGCCGAGCAACGCGTCTAAAACCTCTTCTGATGAAGCGCGTTTCAGGCGAGGTTTTGATGCTGTTTTGGGACTGGAAACGCTCCGAAAACAGGGTCAAAATCAGCCATGTGAACATTCCCTAACACTGTGTTTTCATTTCGTGTTATCTGTGCGACACTGCAGCCAGGAAGCCTTCTGCTACCTTACGGTAGGTGAACACGACGGTTTCGGCGGCGAAAAAGCGACTTTTTTTGTCAGAAATTCTGTGCTTGCAAAACGAAGCTGCCACCCCTACTTTGGTATTGTTGGTGCACAAAAGGCCTCAAAGAAGTGACAGGTCAATAATTTGTTGGCACTTACAGTGTGTGCCGAAAATACTCAAGTAACATACATAGCAGTCATTTTACTGTAGTTTTTAATATTTTTTTGGTGGGTAATTTACTGGCTAATTCGCCTAAAAAAAAAGTGCCAAAATACACCATGTGAACATGCCCTGTCTCCACACCTCATGTAAGCGTATGCCAACCTGATAACGGTCTCATGAATGGTTTTGTGCCTCAATGTCAACCTACTTCCAACACTCAAGTCTAACTTGGTCTCACTTCTGACTGTACTACTCTGCATTCTAGTCGGGGAGAAATCAGATCTCCATACTGCTGCCAATTCCCACCCCAATTCCAAAAACTTGGGGTGCAGTGTAAATGTAAAGTAAACAAGAATGCAATCATTTGGCAAACTCTTATCGTCATATTTTATTCACTACACAGCAGCTATTGATGGGAGGATATAACCAATTACTGCAATAAATCCAACCCTTAATACACAGGGTGTATAAAAACCTGTCTAGATCTACAATTCACTTTGTTACCCATAGCAACCAATCAGAGCGCCCCTCTCATTTTTCCAGACCACTATATGAAATGAAAGGGGAGCTCTGATTGGTTGCTATGGGCTCTGATGGTTGCTATGGGAAACAAAGTGAATTTTAGACCTAGACAGTTTTCATACATGTTTCCCTAAAAGTACACAGTCAGCTGTTTATATATAGTAAGTTACATATTAAGGGTTGAATTTTTGGGGATTTATTGCCATATTTTATTCACAACAAAACGTAGAACGCATATCTGAAGTTGAAAGTTAGAGATTTTTTCCACTTTATTTAAAAAAAAACCAGCAACAAAAAAAACTCATTAAGAAATTGCTGGCAGGATAACATCACAAAAAAGGATTGAAAAGTGGTCCTAATGAAAACCAGATGGAGGGTCAATTTTTAACATAGTCACAAGACTATGAATTAAGTGGCATGTTAGAGAAGCAGAGTCTCTCTGAAGCAAAGATGGGCAGAGGTTCACTAATCTAATCAGTGACAAATTGTATCTAAAAATTGTGTAACTACAGGGTCGGCCATTTATATGTATACATCTAAATAAAATGGGAATGGTTGGTGATATCAACTTCCTGTTTGTGGCACATTAGTATATGAGAGGGGGAAAACTTTTCAAGATGGGTGTTGACCATGACGGCCATTTTGAAGTTGACCACTTTGGATCCAACTTTATTTTTTCAAATGGGAAAAGGGTCATGTAACACATCAAACTTATTGAGAATTTCACAAGAAAAACAATGGTGTGTTTTAACATAACATAATGGTGGTTTTAACATAACTTTATTCTTTCATGAGTTATTTACAAGTTTCTCTTTGTTTACATCCATTGACATGTTGCAGAGGTTAACACGTGAGGAGCGGACAGAAATTGTGTTGATCTCTGGCGAACGCAGTACCCGGGTCATTGCAGCATATTTCAATGCAAGACACCCTACGAGACCACCAGAGGCGTAACTTCAAGCTCTTGGGCCCTGGTGCAAAAAGTAAAATGGGCCCCCCCAGCTCCCATGCACCATCTGCAATACTGGTGTTTTCTTATGTGGCATTAGAGCTTTTGGGCCCCCTCAGGATGCAGGGCCCGGTAGCGACTGCTACCGCTGCACCCCCTGTAGCTACGATCCTGCAGACCACCCATCTCCAATGCTACAGATAGCAAACTGCTTGCCAAATTTCATGAAACAGGTTCAGTGTTGGATTTGCCAAAATGTGGAGGCAAGAAAACTTTCACAAATGAAGAAACCTCAGTGGCTGTCCTAGCTTCATTCAGCAAGAGCCCACAGCGTAGCACTCGCCGCATGTCACTGGAGAGTGGCATCAATCGAACATCCCTTCGGCGGATAGTAGCTACTCACAAATGGCACCCTTACAAAATCCAGCTGCTGCAGCATCTCAACGATGATGACCCAGATTGGCGCACTGAAATTGCAGAACGGGATAAACAAAAATTGGAACAGGACCCTCAGTTTACACAGAACATTATGTTCAGTGATGAGGCAAACTTTTTTGTGGATGGTGAAGTTAACAAACAAAACCACAGCTATTGGTCTGACACTAACCCACAGTGGATTGATCCCTCCAAGACTGTTGGGACACAAAAATTGATGGTATGGTGTGGTATATGGGGTACAAAGATAGTGCGGCCATTCTTCATCAATGGAATCCTCAATGCCACTGGATATCTGAAATTGCTACATGATGCTGTGTTGCCCTCTTTATGCACTGAAGATGGCACATTCCCTGAGTTTTTCCAGCAAGATGGTGCACCATCACATTATGGGTGTCAGGTCCGAGCATTCCTACATGAACAGTTTCCTGGAAAGTAGATTTGTCGTCATGGGCCAGTTGAATGGCCACCAAAGTCTCCTGATCTGACCCTCTTAGACTTTTATCTTTGGGGGTCATCTGAAAGCAATGGTCTGTGCTGTGAAGATACGAGATGTGCAGCATCTGAAACAGATACTGGAAGCCTGTGCTAGCATTTCTTCTGCGGTGTTGCTATCAGTGTGTCAAGAGTGGGATAAGAGGGTTGCAATAACAACTCAACACAATGGGCAGCACTTTGAACACATTTTATAAGTGGTCATAAACTTTTAAATAACTCATGAAAGAATAAATTTTACTTTAAAAACCCAAGACACCTTGTTTTTCTTGTAAAAATTCTCAAAAAGTTTGATGTTTTTACAGCCCCTTTTCCCCATTAAAAAAAGTTAGTAAAAATGGCTGACTTAAAAAATGGGAAACCCATGGTAAAACCCATCTTGAAAATTTTCCCCCCTCCCATAAAACTTAATGTCCACAAACGGGAGGTTTGCTTCCCCAAAACCTTTTCCAATATTTAATGTACCCATAACAGGCCATCCTGTATTTCATAAAAATGTTCCTCAATGGAAAATTGCAAAAACTTAACACATCTCAACATCTACAGTACAAATTATCATCCAAAAAATTCAGAGAATCTGGAGAAATTCATGTGCACATGGAATGAGGCCGACAATCAATATTAGATGCTTACGATCTACAGGCCTTTGATCGGCACTGCATTAAAAACAAGTATAAATTGGTCATGCAAATCAATGCATGAGCTCAAGAATACTTCCAGAAATCATTGTCTGACCATTCAGCTACAATTAAGAGGGGGAAAATTTCCCCAAAATTTTTTCGTTCCCGCCAATTCTCGGCAAAAAATAACTTCGTTCCGAAAAAATTCGGCACGAATACTTAAAAAACAGCTTTTTTTCCCCAGGCGCACAGACCCTCAGGGGCTGTGAACTTTCCCGCTTAAATTGCAGAGGGAGCTTGGTTTTTTGGGTCTTTCATACAATGTTGTGTTTTAGAAAAGACACGCATATGACGCCGCCGCTTAGAATCGCTTCACTCTAAAATTCCCTGGGCACTTAAGAGGGCAAAATGACCAAAAACTGAAGCGAAGAAACCTATAAAGTCTGCGAGCGACGCGGGAAAAAAAAAAACAAGCGGGTCAGATGGCAACATCATGACGAGTGTGGAGGTACGGCGGCACCACAGGCATGAGGTAAAGATTTGGCACAATGACATTCTGGAGGGGGCAAAAACAGGAGTGGGCCCACAGATGGCACAATGATCCCAGTGGGGGGGAAAGAGGCAGCACACAGCAGCGGGGCACGGGGTCAGACAGTCCCACAATGACCAGTTGTAGGCACGGCAGCAGACAACGCAGCATGAGGTCAGAGAGAGGCACAATGCACGGTGTTAGGTCACGGCAGCACCCAAAACAGCACATAGGGTCAGGAGTGGCACAATGACACAGTGTGGAGGTCACGGCAGCAGCCACGCAGCAGCATGAGGTCAGGCAGTGGCACAAGAACAGTGTGTGGTTACGGCAGAACCCCAGCACAGCATGAGGTCAAAGTGGCCAATGACTTTTTTTTGGAGGTGGAAAAACAAAAATGGGCCACAGAGGGCACAATGCAGAGAGTGGAGGTGACGGGAGGAGCAACAGCATGATCAAATCACAATGACAATTGGAGGTCAGGGCAGACCCACAGCGGGCTTGAGGCAGCAGGGACAATGACACAGTGTGGAGGTGGGTGGCAAACCATCCCTGGTAAAGATGGTTGGGCAGATGGGAAACTGTCAGCAGATGTTCTCGGGGGGTGGCGGCTCAGAATGTGGCTAAAACGGGTAGTTTGAACCCAGACTCTTTCCCAAGTTTGGGTGAGGTGTCTGGCGGGATGAAGCGCTAATGCATTGGTGGGGGAAAAATCCTGCCGATCCCCCCTGATTCATCTTGACAAATTCATTTCGTTCCACATTTCCCCGTGGACAAGGGGGTTTCCCTTTCTTGGGGGGTAACGAGGCCCCCCCACTAAACCCGCTCTGATGCACACTAAGGGCCCGGGGCAACACTTCTCCCCACTCAAACCCCAAAAATTCCCAACATCCATTTCTCCCATAGTCCAGGGATCTTCTAACTGGGGTGGCAGAGGGTTTCCAAAAGGAAACCTGTTGGTTCGGGCTGCTCCAGGTCCTTGCTGGGATCCCTTCTCACTAGGCGGGTGAAGGGAAGTGCATCAGTACCCCAACTTAGGTTGCTGCTGTGGAAGGTACGCTCCGCCCCCCCCCCCACCTTTCCCCCCGGCAGTAGTACGTAGTGCGAAAAAACCCCCCGGGCAACCTTCAGGGGAGGGACGATACCGTAATGGGCAGGGGCCCCAAAACTGACTACGGGGGTTTTCCCCTATGTTTTTGAGTTTCCCCGCTCTCAGCACTGGAAAAAGGCCCCCCTTTTTGCCCCGGTAGCGGGGGGTCCAATAGGGTAGAGACCCCAGAAGTCACCCCTGCCGGATGTGACTATTCGGCTGTACTGCCAAAAAATAATGCTGCGGGCCGTCTGAAAAGGACTCCGAGGGGCCCCCTGCCCCCCAGCTCCATGTATACTCCCACGGTGCTTTGGGGGGCTTTGCCTCGTCTTTCCCCTTTTTCCATCAAGCTCCTCCAGCTCTCCTCTCCCTTCGTCACGGAAAAAAAATTCCCCCCTTTTTCCAAGCTTTTCCCTGCCCAAGTTTTTCCCCCTTTCGTCCCCAGCCCAGGGGAAGATTTTTCCCCATCCCCCCCTGAGCGTTTTGTTTTGCCGGAAATAAAAGGGGGGGAAGGAATTTCTCCCGTGCCGGGAAAAAAATAATTAAACCCCTTCTCCTCAACAAAACTGGGTCACGCATGACTGCCACTGGCTGACATCAAAGTTACACAGGGGAGTATTTCGTCTCCCGGGATCATCAAAAATCGTTAATGGATTCTCTGTTCTACTCGGAACATTAGGCTGGAATTCCAAGGGGGAAACATCGCAAATTTTGGGGGGTTTTGGGGGGGTTTGCCCTTAAAAGGGGTTTTTTTGGGTTTTTAAAGGTAAAGTCATGAAATTTCCGGATTTTCAAAAGGGGTTTTTTGGAAACAGTGGGCTTTCAAACCTTTTTCAAACCGAAAACAGTCCCATGCGGGGGGGATGGCCCCCTCCCTTTTGGGGCGGAAAAGCCCCCATTTTTCAAAAGGTTCCCTTGATTGGCGCAGGAAGCCAAATGATTTCGCTAAAACCGGGGGTTTTTTTTTTTCCGCGGGGGAAAAAAAAAAGGGAGGGCCGCAAGGGTGTTCTGGGGGAACCCTTCCCTTTTTGTGGGGGAGGAAGGGGGGGGGGGGGGTGGGGGGTTTGGGGGGGGTTTTTGAAAGTGGGGGGAAAGGGGGGTGTGTGGTTTTTGGGGTGTGGGGGAAGGGGTTTGGGGGGGGGGGGGGTTTGGGGTTTAAAAAAGGGGTGGTGTTGGGGGGGAAAAAAAATGGGTTTTTTTTTTTGGGGGGGGGGGTTTTTGGGGGGGGGTTGGAAATTTTTTGGGGGGGTTTGTTTTAAAGGGGGGGTGGGGAAATTTTGGGGGGGGAGGGGGGGGTTTGGGGGGGGGGGTATGTGCCCTTTTGGGGGGGGGGGTTGTTCTTTGGGGTGGGTGGGGGGGGGGGGGGGGGGGGGGTTGGGGGGGGGGGAAAAAAGGGAACGGGGGGGGTTTGGGGGTTTGGGGGGTTTGGGTTGTGGGGGGTTTGGGGGTGGGGGGGGGGGGGGGGGGGGGGGGTTTTTCCGGTGGGGTGGGGGGGGGGGGGTGGGAAGGGGGGTTTGGGAGGGGGGAGAAAAAAGGGGTGTTTGGGAAGGGGGGGGGTGTTTTTTGGGGGGGGGGGGGGGGGGGGCCAGGGTTTTTTTTGGGGGGGGGGGGGGGGGGTTGGGTTTTTGGGGGGGGGGGGGGGGGGGTTTTTTTTTGGGGGGGGGGGGGGGGCCCCCCCCCCTTTTTTGGTTTGGGGGGGGGGGGTTTTTTTGGGGCCCGGGGGGGGGGTTTTTTTTTTTGGGGGTTTTTGTGGGGGGGGGGGGGGGGGGGCCCCCCAAAAAAAAAAAAAAATTTTTTTTAAAAAAATTTTTTAAAAAAAACCCCCCCCAAAATTTAAAAATTTTTTTTTTTTGGGGGGGGGGGGGGGGGGGGGGGGGGGGGGGGGGGGGGGGGAAATTTTTTTTGGGGGGGGGGGGGGGGGGGGAGGGGGGGGGGGGTTTTGGGGGGGGGCCCCAAAAAAGGGGTGGAGTTGGTTTTTTGGGGGGGGGTATTGGGGGGAAAAAGGGGATGAAAAAAATTGGGGTTTTGGGGGGGGGGGGGGGAGGGGTGGGGGGTTTTGGGGGGGGGTGGGGGGGGGGGGTGGGGGGGGGGGTGTTTTTGGGGGGGGGGGGGGGGGGGGGTTGTTGTTTTTTAAAAATGCCGGGGGGGGTTTTGGGGGGGGAAAAGGGGGGGAGTGTGTTTTTTTGGTTGGGAAAGGGGGGGGTTTTAAGTTTGGGATTTTTTTAAAGGAAAAAATTTTTTTTGGGGGGGGGGGGTTTTTTTTGGGGGGGGGAGGGGGGGTAAAAAGGGGGGGGGGGGGGAAAAAAGGGTGGGTTTTGGGGGGGGGGGGGGTTTTTTAAAAAAAGGGGGGGGGGGGGGGGGGGGGGGTTTTAAGGGTGGGGGTTTTGAAAGGTGGGGGGGATTGCTACCCCGTTTGGGTTTGGGGGGGTTTGAGGTGAGAAAAAGGGGGGGGGGGAAAAAAGTTTTTAAATAGGGGTTTGGGTGGGGGGGGGGGGGTGGGGGGGGGGGGGGGGGGGGGGGGGGGTTTTTTGGGGTGGGTGGGTTTTTTGTTTTGGTAAAAAAAGGGTTTTTGAATTTTTTTTCCTGGGGGGGGGGGGGGGAAAAAAAATTTTTTTTTTAGAAAAAAAAGGGTTTTGGGGGGGGAAAAAAAAGGGGGGGGTTGGGGGGGGGGGGGGGTTTTGGGGGGGGTTTTTTAGGGGGGGTGGGGGGGGGGGGGGGGGGGGATATAAAAGTTTGGGGGGGGGGGGGGTGGGTTATTGGGGGGGGGGGGGATTGGTGGGGGAGGTTGGTTTAGTCCCCCTAAAGAGGTTTGGGGAGAAGGGGTTTTTCCGGTTTTTTGGGGGGTGGGCCCCGGGTTTTGAAATTTAAAAGTTGTTGGTTTAGGGGGGTTTTGGGGGGGGTGGGAAATTTTAAAAAGGGTTTTGGGGGGGGGGGGGGGAAAAAACCGGGGGGTCCCCGGAAAAATGGGTGGGGGGGGGGTTGTGGGGGGTTTTTTTGGTTTTTGGGGGGGGGGGGGGTTTTTGGGGGGGGGGGGGGTTGTGGGAGGGGGGAAGAAGTTTTTTTTGAAAATTTGGGGGTGTTTGGGGGGGGGTTTGGTTTTTTTTTTTTTTGGGGGTTTAGGGTTTTGGTTTTTGTTTGGGTTGGGGGTTTTGGGGGGGGGGGGGGGTTGGGGGGAATTTTAAAAAAGTATTAAAATGTATAAAAAAACAACATTTTTCCATTTCTGCAATATGACTAAAAGATGCTGTATACTACTGGGAACTGCGAGAAAATGAACCACTGAATGGGGTTGTCCCATTTTACACAATGATGGCATATTGCTAAAACATTCAATTATTATCTGATAGGTGCGGGTCCCAACCTTAGGACCCGCACCTATCACCAAAACGTCTCCGTTCTGAACGGAGAGGTGGTCGGGACTCTCCCATTGAAATGAATGGGAGTTCAGATTGCAGCTGAGCATCGCCGCTTGGCTCTACTCAGAACTCCCATTCATGTCTATAGCAGACTCCCGACCACCTCCCTGTTCAGAATGGAGAGGTTTCCTGGTTCCTTTTGGAGATCGGTCCGGGTCCCACATCTGAAACCTGTAACTATCAGATAATGATTGGCATATCCTAGCGATGTGCCACCATTGTCTAAAGTGGGAATACCCCTTTAAAATTTTCCTTATCTGAATCAGGTCTTTTCTGCACTGCTTCTGCTGATGACAAACATTTAACATTTTTGTTGGACTCATAGCCCGATTACAACATGCTGCAGAAATGAGCCAAGAAAATATTGTTGTAAATATAAAATGTTAGCATTATGAGCCAAGAGGGGAGAAGGGAATATAAATCTGCCTAGAATAGTTAGTGAAGTCATTTAAAGAGGACCTGTGACATCTCCTGCCAAGTTTGTTTTAGTAAACATTTGTGTTCCCTGTAAAACAGTAATTCTGAAGCATCTTCTCTTATATCTCTGTGTTGTGTTGTTCCTCCGTTATTCCTTCTAGAAATGTATTACTGAATCTGGCAGATGGGTGTTACCATTCCAGTCTTCAGAAGGGTGTGTCCCTGCACACACTGACTGTTAGGCTATGTTCACACGGCTTAACTGCGGGGCGTAATTTCGCCCCGCAATTACGCCGTGTGGACGGGGCGGGGGGGGAGGTGAGGCTGGGGGCCGGCACTTCGCCGGCCCATAGACAATCACTGCTAGTGGCGCGTATACGCCGGGCGGGGAGAGGAGATGTAATCCATAGATCTCTATGAGAACTGTGAATTACCGTAATGAATGGGCCGTTTTCAGCCCGTAATTGGCGCACTTCGGCGCGTAATTACGGACCGAAATACGGCCCATTTTAAGGCCGTTTTGCGGGGTTTTTTATTGGAAATAGCCTTAGCATTGATTGGACAAGGTCAGCCTCCCCCCCCCCAGTAACACCCAACAGAAAGATTTAGTAACACATTTCTAGAAGTAATAACAGAGGAACAGCACAACACGGAGCTATACACTGAAGAGCAAAAGGGTAACAATGTTTAGAACTTTTGACTTTTAGGCTTGATTTCTCACCATCCACTATAGCTTTGAACGCAAGACTATCATCATTTTATAGACAATCATTTTGCCCAGCTCATACATAAATCTGACTTGCAGTTATTTAGCATATGCTTAGCACATTCTTGTCATGTAACAACCTAATAACACACTGAGCTTTTAGGGAATGCGAGAACAGCCATGAAGATGATTTCCCAAGAAAAGAGAAACCGCATCGTCCAGTTCATTGATAGCATCTCTGGGCCAAGAAAATTGCCAAACTGAATCAAATTAGTGCATATTTGGAAGGATAGGAAATGAAGTCTGTCCATCCATAGCCAAGAGGTGGATGTCCAAGCAAAATATCGGAGTCAATAAGTCAGGTCATCACAAGGTCGATCAGTTCTGCTACAACAAACACGTGGAGGTGGCTCATATGCTTCATAATAGTGAGATCACGGACGTCCATGTAAGCACTATGCAACACACATTACACAAGACTGGTATTGTGGCCCAAAAAAAAAAAAAGGTGAAGAAGCCTCAACTTCAATTTCCTCAAAAGAAGCATCAACTCGAGTTTGCAAAAAAATACAAGAAGTGGACAGTAGAAGATTGGATAGATTTGCAGCAATGAGATGAAAGTCAATAGACTGGGCACTGATGGGGGCAAATGAATCTGGAAGAATAAAGGAGGTTAACGAATCAAGAAACTAAGGGAATTGTCAAATTCAGTGGAGGAAGCCTGGAGATTGAGGGTTGTTTCACAGCCAAAGATGTTGGGTGTTTAACCAGGATCGATGGTGGTCTCAGTGCTGAGCTATATAGGAGTATCCTACAAGATGAGTTACTTCACATACTCGAGTACTATTGGTATAAAAAGGATGACCTAGTGTCCAGCAGGACAATGAACCAAAGCATACATCGAGATTGGAAAAGAATTGGTTCCATGGCAATGAAGTAGAGTTGCTGGATTGCACCCACAGTCCTAAGACCACAACACTATCAAATACTTGTGGGTAGAATTGCAAAAAAAGATGTATTTATACACAAGTGAGTCATCCAGTTAACATCAACATTGGGAATGTGTAAAAGAGACCTGGAATCAGATTTATGTGGAGATATGCGTTGATCGAGAGCCCAGAAGGAATTAGGCAGTGCTGAAAGCCAAAAGGTGGATTTACAAAATACTGACAAAACAATAATAATTAAAGTCTAGATTTTTAGGAGCAAAACAGTAACAATGCAGTTACATGACAAGCATCTACAGAACTAAGCAGATGCTAAATAGTTGCGAATCATATTTATGTATGAGATAGCCAAGATTATGGTCTACAAAATGATGGTTGCCTCATGTTCAAAACTGTAGTGGATGGTGAGATAAAATTTCTAAAAGTAAAAAAGTTAAAAACATTTTTCCCAAATTTGTTTTAAAGGAAAGGGTGAAGTTTTTCCCCTTCCGGGATTGTTAAATCACACGGAAACCACGGTTTTAAACAAAAAACAGACATGACAGGAGATGTCAGAAGTCCTCCTTAAATAAAAGGTAAAAGTGGAAAGAAATTGACATCAGTGCACGCCATTAGTACACAATACAACAGCTTTTCTAGTTTAACAGGTTACTTACTCTTTCAGCCGCAGCAATGACCTGCTGCTCATAAATATCTAGGTTTTTGGACATAAACTCCAAGGCAAATGTTCGATTGGACAGAGCTGTAGAATTGTGGTTCAATATAGCATGGTGCTCATACACAGCAGCAGTATAATAGTCTATGGCATAAAAAACCCTGCCCCATATAACACCAAAAGACATCCCCCCAAACGACTTTTTCCTCATCTCTGTCATATAACGGGTTTTCCAGAAAAAAAAAACATACTTTACCAAGGGGTTAATATTTGGAAAAATAAACATTTTGAGATTTTTTGCACATTCCCAAAATGGTCAATGGGGATGATCTTACCACCTTCCTGGCCTCTGACCTCCCCAAAGCTTTGGGTCTGTCTCTCTCTGTCGTGCCATCCACAAAGGAACGAGCATGCCACCAGCAGATGACACTAAACCAAGACCAGTCATAGCCAAATTCCAACATTATACCGTGAAGGAAAAAATCCTTAAAGCCCATCATCAGTAACGCACGTTGACAGTTTGCGGCTCATGCATTCTCATTTTTTAAAGGGAATGTGTTATCAAAAATGACTTCTTGTTTAACTCACATTTTTATGTTAAACACATTTTTAAATAATTTTTGGTTATATATATATATTTTTTAATTTTCCATATCACTTTCAATATTTTTAAATAATTCTTAAGTCCTGCAGTTCTCACTGTGGCCACTAAGCCTAATAACAGTCTTACACTTCCTGTTCTGTACAGAAAGATTCTCAGTAGTCTGCTCATTATCAGCACAAAGAGGGTCAAACTGAAAGGAGACACCAGTGTGAATAGATAACACAGATACCACCAGTAAACAAAAGGAGTTTAGTCACTTTCCCCACTATCAAGGAAAGTTTTCAGCTATAAATATTTTGAAGATTATTAAAAGTTTTCTATGTTGAAATACTTTGTTCCTTCCTCCCCAGGACAATCTATCATCCTTTCCCATAGGGATGCAGGGAGTCACAATCTGAGAACTCTCTCCGGTCCACTTAGCTTGCTAGGACGAGGTGCCCAGCTCATCACTTCTATCATTATACACCGAACTACGCCAAAGAACCGGCATAGGATGAGTACCTCATTGCAGCACATCCATACCACATCACAGCATCCTAATAATCTTAAAATGTTGTCTTGGAATCTAGCAAGATTGAACTCCCAAATTAAAAGGAAACACATCATGACACATATTAAGCGAATCCACCCGGACACAGTATTCATACAGGAAACACACTGACAACCGGGCGATCTTTGTCGGTTGTCAGCCTCCAATACCACCAAGACTAGGGGAGGGCCATCTTGTTCACTAACTTCCATACATACATACTGCTCCTCTGACTCACACAACGATTCAAGGGCCGCATCCATACTGCTAACAATGATGCAACAGCTCTCCCTGTCTGACCCCTGGAGGCTCCTACATACTATCAAAAAAAGACGACACCCACTATTCCCATGTACATGGTACACACTCCATTTTCTGTTATTTAACACCCTCTATCATTCGGTTTCAAAAGCCTCCATAGAAACTATCCTTATTCCTGATCACGTCCCAATTCTTTTACATCTTGCCTTGAGCCCGCCTAAATATCACAGCAAAAGTTGGAGTTTTCCATCCCACTTATAAGGATCTGATGACTTCAAGTCCTTTTTAGATGTTCATCGGAGCAATTTTATAGATGACAATTTATCCTATAGTGACAATCCCTCTATCCTATGGCATACATCGAAAGCCATTATGCGAGGTCACATACCATCTTACATAATTCTCAAGTATAAGAGACCCAGAGCACAATAAGATACCCTCCATTCTAACCCCCCTACTTAGTCACCAGTCCACCCCTAACAACAAAGATTCTTATATTTAAGCCAAATGCCTCTTGGTTTCCTTTATGTTAGTTTTATGAAATGTTTAGCGTCGGCTAACGAGAAATAACTTCTTCGATCGGAGTGGCAAAACGGGCAGCCTTTTGGCTAGACTAACCAGGCCATACTGTGACAAAGACACAGTAGTAGAAATCTGCCACCCATAAACCAATCAAATGGTGTCTAAAACCTCAGAAATCCATGATGCCTTTATCCAATATTACACTCAACTTTATGTGGAACAACACTATTCATCAAACTCTACCTGGTACCTGCTCACTTCCACTAACTTCAGAACACAGGGATCTCCTCTCCGATAACAGAGCAGGAGGTCAGCAGTGTTCTTACCTCTATGCACGACAAGGCCCCCGGCCTCGATGGGCTATCCATTGAATATTATAAAATTCTACACCAACATTTCCTCCCTTTGCTCACTAATCTCCTAAACTTTGTCTATCGTTGAAGTTGAATATATTGAGGAATTCCACAAAGCCCCACACTATCTGACTCCTTAAACCTAATAACGACCCCGCTAATGTCACCTCTTCTCTCCCTACTTAATGTAGACCATAAAATTCTCACCAAAATTCTAGCAGACCTGCTACAATTATCCTTTCCCAACCTCCTGACAACCTCACAAGTAGGTTTTGTAAAAGGCACACATCTTACGAAAGGCATTAGAACTGCTATAGCTGCTGAAAGCCGGGTCCAGCAAACCGAACACAGGACCATGTTACTCGTAAGCATTGATGCCGAAAAGGCATTGGATTCCATCTCCTGGTGCTTCCTCGATACCTCCCTTCATTTCTGAAATTTTGGAGACACTTTCATTTCTTATCTCTTATTCAAATAGCCGGCCACACCAGGCTGACAATAAACGGCCTTAACTCAACACCTATCACTTCTGATACAGGCACCAGGCAGGGCTGTCACATATCTCCCCTCTTTTTCAACTTTGCGTTGAATCCACTCCTTCAACATCTCCAATCCTGGAGTCTCTTCAAGGGCATAGACTTTGGATCAGAGGAGATAAAAATTATTGCATTGGTGGACAACTTGTTACTGTTTGTTTCCCACCCTCAATCAACTCTTCAACCCATACTACAGGAGACAGAAACTGTGAGATTCATATTCGGACACAAAATAAATGTTGAGAAGTCAGAAGCACTACTCCTCACGGGCCCAACATGGCCCTTGTGGTCTCGAAATTTCTCTCTCCGATGACAATCTCAAGCTCTCATACATCTTGGTGTACAGATTACTAGAGATCTCTCCAAACTTTATGCTACCAATGTGCAATCCTATCAACACTCAAAAGGTATTTACTCTTGGAAAAAAAATGTACTCTTTAATTTGTAGAAAGAGTGAACCTGCTAAAAATGATCTCATTCTCACGACTCCTCTATATCATTAATGCCCTCTCTATCCACCTTTGCCCCAAAGATGAAAAGATGATTGAAAAACTGTACCGCACATTTATTTGGAACAAAAAAAAAAACCTGTATCACGTTAAAACAACAAAAACTACAGGAGGGCATTAATTTCTATTAAACTCTATAATCTCTCTTCCAATTTAAGAATCCTCCAAGACTGGTTTACTGGAACATCCCCCTTTGCACCCCTAACTCTAGTGCACACATTGGTCGTGCCTTTTTCCCCTCGCTAATATCCTACAATGGCCTTTTTCTGACTTACCCATAGAATACAGGGATAACCCACTATTGATGTTTACGTGGCGATCCTGGAATGTGGTTCACAGGCACCTGTATCTCTCTGCACATTCTTTCCTATACCTATCTTTTTTTAAATAATCATGCTTTTCAAAATGGCCTGTGTAGACGTATACCCCCTCGATAAAAAAAACCTAGGACAAATAACCATAAAAGTTTCCCAAATTTAATTTTACAAATAAAAACACTGTAACAAATAGCATAGATTAGACACTCTTTAGTAGACAGTTTATAGTAAACACTTGCGGTTAAGTTTCTCCAAGCCTGGAGTAGTCCATTTAGACTTTTCAGCGCTGAGAATTCAAGCGCTCTTCCTTGCAGCTTGCACAGCTTGCTAGGCGTTGTTCATCACGCTGCGAAGACGGCTGGTCTGAGGTGTGTGCACTGCTGCTCTGCGACGTTTCCGGGTCATCCCCCTTTCTCAAGGATAGATTGTCCTAGGTTTTGTATCGGGAGTATACCTCTACACAGTTACTAAATACGGGGCTATTGAGGAAAGTGCCCATGTATATATTCCTTTGCATGCGGTCTACATATGTTTAGTAGAGGTCACTATATTATATTATTTCAAAATGGCCTCTCATCCAATCTTCAATTCTTGGGATTGGGATTGCTTAGAACAGGGGTCTTTAAACTGTGGCCCTCCAGCTGTTGGTAAACTACAACTCCCATCTTGCATTTATATAATCTATAACTGTGGGCATGATGGGAGTTGTAGTTTCCCAACGGCTGGAGGGCCGCAGTTTGAAGACCCATGGCTTAGAATGAAAAAGGACCTGACAGACTTGACGAACCACACAACCCTAACTTTTTTCAAGCTTCCGCAAAGTTCCCCCTTCATTCACAATCGCCCCTTCCATTTCATGCAACTTCAAAGCTATGTTTCTGGGGTTTTGAGGTCCTTGGGGGAGATGGACTGGGATGACACAATGTGAACTAAGCTAACCTCCACGACAGACACTAAAGGACTGATCACTTGCTATTACTCCTTCCTGCGAGAACAGGTAGACTATGATACACTCAACACTGGTCTTAGCACCTGGTCAGTCTTTGATGACTATCTAACTCCAGACCTTATCATATAATGTCTCACCAGGGTGTTGAAATACATCCCATCAGTGTCAAACTGGGAGAGGTTTTTGACAATTGTCATCAAAAGCTACATCACACCCCATAGAAACTTCCTTATGGGAATATAACCGATTCTCAAAATGTGGGGAGAAGACTCCAAACTTCTCTCACTGCATATGGTCATGCCCCCTGATCCAAACTTTTTTAGAATAGAATCACATTCTTTGCAAACACGCACATCTACCTATAACATCTCACTAACCCCAGCTTGGGCCCTATTCGGGGAACCCCCTCAGAATGCCATGCTGCCCTTGCTGCCCACAAACGACTAATTTTCTGTATCTCCACCAAAGGCTGCAAAAAAAAATTTACAAGCTTGGTTGGACCCTGAACATCCAACTCTTCGACTATTCTTGGAAAAATTAATATATCTCTTGCACATAGATTGTTTCCATGCCACGCTGTCTAAAGTACCTAGGGTTAAGAAATTCTTTGAGTCATGGGACCCCATAATCCAAATCCTTCCTTCGCACATCAAACTCAGAATACACAAATGCTTCAAGTATATCACTTGGTTTTTGGAACACGAATGGAGACCAGAACAGACCACAATGACAATCCCTCAGCTATGTGGTATGGTGGTGGAGATCTCATTCCTCAGGACCTCTGGTGTTGTCCTGCTTCCCCCCCCCCCTTACATTTGTTTTACCCCCTATCCTGCTCCTTTCCATCGCCTTTGCTCATCGTATTCTCAAGAGAGTCTAAACGAACGCCATGGGCTGTTATGAGACCACACCACCTGCGGCCTGTTACAGAAGCTCACTCTTAAGCCTAGAAATCGAACGACCGGGCGAAAATCAGATTATATATATATATAAAAAAATTTTTTTTTTTTTTTTTTAAAAGAAAACCTATTTTTTTGAGTGTTTAGAGGGGGAAAATAGCAAGAAATAATTTGAAGTAAAACATGTGGACTGAAGTGTAGTTTTTTGGGATACATATGACTTTGTGATCACTTTTTCGGGATATTAAATGCCCAAAAAAAACCACAATTTTGGCGTTTGAAATTTTTCTTCTATGTTGTTCAGCGTATGGATAAATGTTAAATTTTTTAATAGATCGGACTTTTACATATGTGGCGATACCAAATATGTATAACATTTTATTTTATTATTTGTAAAATGACAAAAGGGCGGTGATTTAAACTTGTAATTTTTCAATACTTTTTTTATTTTAATATTCAGTCCCACTAGAGGGCACACTTCCTTGTCCTATATACTGCAGTACTATTGTATTGCTGTACATAGGATTTCATTCATTACCTACAGTATTACACTCCGCTTTAGGCAGGGTGTAATAGGTGTACATACATGGCAGCTGCAGAAGCCTGCATGAGGCTTCAGCTGCCATGGAAACCGATCGCCCCCCCTGCAACTCCGAACACAGGCTCCAGAACTGCAGGGAGTGAGAGACGTTTCTGCTGCTGCAGTTGGAGTAATGTAAAGAGCACTCACTCCTGTGATCGGAGCGCAGCCCACCCCCCCCCCTCCTCACACGCTGAGCTGCACGGGCCCCTGCGGACGGTCTGCAGTGCCGCGGGGCCCAAAGTCCAAGGGTGAGTATTTCTGAAACAAAGGAGGGGCCCTGTTCACCCCGGGGCCTCGTATAGCAGTACCCCCTGTACTGCCTTTACGGCGGCCCTGTGTACGCGATGCTATACGCCCTGTGACCCCGGCCATACTCTGAAACCAAGCAAAACCAGAACAGCAATGTATTTTCTAATGGTCTTTTTTATCTTTGCCTACAATATTTGAAGCTGATTAGCAAGAGAGGAATACTCTTTAATTGTATGTTTTCTTAAAATAATGCAAACGCCAGCTTGAAATCATTGGTTTCTCAGCAGTCGGCCTAAATTTATGTGACCTTATAAACCATTTTCTTTCTGTGGAACAAACTAAATAGCTACTGACAGAATTATTTGACTTATTTTTTTGTAATCTTGCAATTCAAAGCCCAAAAAACCCACTTTACTAAAAAAATGTCACTTACTTGGGAAAGTACATTTTCTATATCATTATAGAACTCAGTTTGTCCATTTGGTAAATGTACCACAATTCAGTACAATTTATAAGTTATTACAAGTCTTGTAGTTTTTTA
The DNA here is from genome assembly GCA_025379985.1 of Phyllomedusa bahiana. Taxonomy (NCBI): domain Eukaryota; kingdom Metazoa; phylum Chordata; class Amphibia; order Anura; family Hylidae; genus Phyllomedusa; species Phyllomedusa bahiana. Next base: position 51,486 of record JAODAL010005255.1, read on the forward strand.
CTGAGGGGGCGCAAATTTTCCCTTTAAAGGTACATGACTCCAAAACTTTTTGTCACATAAAAGACTAAATTGACCCACGTTCCCCAAAGCAATATTAATTTTTAAAAGGTCAAAGTAACAAATGAATCATGTCAGACCTTTGTGCTAGAGAACAAGTACTGTGGAAGTGCCCTCTGTTCATCTAACATACTTCATCACTTTCTTCATAAATAATGGCGAGTACATTTAAAAAATGTAGGGGCATTTTAGTAGCAAGCAATGTGCATGTCTGATCAGCGGGGTCCTAATGTAGGCTCCCTTACTGTTCATCAGAATAAGGATATGGCCACACGGCAGTTGTAGACTGCTGGTCGGATTCTATTTAAAAATCTGGCTGGTATTTTATTGTCTTTTGAATGGTTTTGGGAGATGGTTCTGTCCACAGTTTGTGGATTCAGCCATTCCCTGTTACCACTGACTAGCACACCTTCCAACCAAAAACCAGACGGAAGATTGTGCATGTTCCGAGTTTTTCGGAACACCGGCGATGTGAAAAATTTCCATTAGAAACCGACATTAGACACTGAGCGGATTTTCTATTGACATCTACAGGAATGGTTGACAGTCGGTTTTCAAATCAAGAAACAACTAAAAACCCTTGGTGTGTGGACGTACCATAAGGGCTTGACCCCACGGCAAAGGTTTTTGGACGGTTTTTAAGACGGTTTGCGGTTTTAGAAACAGTCTGAAAACCTGCAAGCAACGTTTCCCCATAGACTTCAATAGAAAAACTGTTTGGCAGTCCCCACTGCACTGTTCTTACGCTGGGCGGTTTTTCACACCGCCAACGGTCTAAAAAACTTAGAACATGTTAATTCTCCTGCTCTGTTTCCAGATGGAAAATTAACATTGGAGTCCATGTAAACCACCCAGAAAGTGAATGAGGGGTTTTTGGCGCAGTGTTTACAAAAAAAAAGTGAAGAATGAACCCCCCTATAGTGCGTGTGTTTTTGCTGATCCTTTTGCACTTTATTAACACAGGAATGTCCTGCAAAGCACTTCAGTGTGAATGAGAGTCTACAAATCCTCTTTTTAGCCTAAACTAACCCAAATTTTTATGCTATTAACATGCACATGTGCTTAAAGTGAAAACATTGGCCTTTGTGCATCATTGTTAAAGGAGTTGTCTCACTACAGGCTTTCAGCCTACTTCAATGTGTCTGGCAGCAAAGGATTTTTGAATTCAGGGGCGTGCTTCTTGTCTGCCTCTTCTCCTCCCCTTCCCCCCTCCCCTCAGCACACAGACAGCTCTCCTCCTCTGACTGTAGTAACCTCTATACAGCAGGGGGGGGAGGGGGCGAGGGGGTTTGCTGCCAGAGTTAACCCTGTGTGTGCCTGCCTAGATCTGCTGCTCACTGCTGGATCAGCTGCACTGAGTCAGGAGACAACAGGGAGAGGGCTGATCTATTAGTGTGGAGAGGTCCGTGAAGCTGTGTATGCTAATAGCAAAGCCGGGGGGGGATGTAAAGGTTCCTATACCCCCTGCTTAGCATACAAATCTCCACATCTCAAGCAACAGCAAACAAACCCTGTCAGAACAGACACAGGGCAGCTGTGAAGTGTGTTACTATAATCACAATGTGTCACTAATACAGCAGAGCAGGGAGGGATATGAAGCGTTCACATGCCCCCCTCTTCTGTTCATGATTATAGTAACACACTTCACTGCTGTCACATCGTACTGACCACCTCTGCTCTCCTCAATCTGTATAGAGAGCAGGAGGGAGCAGGCACACACAGGGTTAATCCACACAGACACAGAAGCCAGAGCCCTCCCCCTCCCTTCAACAGGTTGGCTGCTATAGTAATTTCAGGAGCTGATGCACTACTACTAACAGGGATAACTCAAAATCAGTAGGACATTTGTAATGAACATATATTGCAAAGCTGCTTGTTTTTTAAAGATCTTTTAATTAAAACCCAATCATTGTGACTTCCGGTTCCGGCGCGTGCATGGCCGGCAGAAGAGAGTGAGAGCTCCGGCCCCATTCGCCTCTCACCGGGCTTCCCCGCCACATACCGGCACCTGTAACGGCACTTTTTAGTGCCACGGACACCAGACGCGCTCCGGTACTCGGGGTGAGCGTCTCGCAGCGCAGCGGGAAGCTCCGGCAGTGTAACTTACCCAGAAAGCCCGGGACGCCGCTCTGCCTCACAAGATGGCGCCGGACCCACCACGCTCCACGAGGAGCGGGCAGCAAAACGCAGCAACGGCAGATATGGGGGACAAGGAGGCACCATATGACAGCGACAGCAGCAGCATGGAGGTACTCTCAGGTACTCCTGCACAGCTCACAAACACAGCAAAGCAGCCAGCTCCATCAGCAGCATCTGATCAGGACATGGCATCACAGGGGTTAACTCCTGTAGACAGAGAGCTGGAAGAGACCATCCCAGGCCTGAATGTGTCCTGCAAGGCCATGGCTATTACAGTGGCCAAGCTGCTTGCCCCGGATATACTGGCCTCATTTGAAACTACCATAGCCGACTCAGTGAAAGCAGCAGTGACATCAGCAGTCTCAGATTTGCAGGGGGAGCTGAAAAATCACTCCAATCGGCTATCAGATTTGGAGGAGCGAGTGGAGGTGGCAGAGGACGACATTATGGGAGCTAGAAATACCATTGAGAGATTACTTAAAAGAACGGAGCATCTACAGGAGAAGGTCGAGGACCTAGAAAACCGTTCACGTAGGAACAATCTGAGGATCATTGGTTTCAGCGAGTCAATCCCACCAAAAAACCTTCAGGATATTAGTGCAAAACATATCCCGCATGCTCTGGGCTTGGAGGGGTCCCTGAAGGTCGAACGTGCCCATAGAATTGGCTCACCAAGACCCGCATCTAATGGGGGCTAAGGTCAAAGACCTAGACCAGTCCTAGTAAAATGCCTGGACTACTCCGAAAAAACCCAGCTTCTGCAAGCTTACCATACACACAAAATGCCCCTGATGTTTAAAGGAGACAAACTCCTAATGTTCGCGGACTACTTCATCGAAGTGGCAAGGAAGAGAAAACTATTTTCTACCGTCTGCACGTCACTGGTAAAGAAGCAAGTTCGGTTTTCACTACAGTTTCCAGCAACACTTAAAACCTTCCCAGAGAAAGGGCCGCCTATAATGTGCCAGTCAGTAGAGGAGGCAGAGGACTATCTAGAATCTTTGTCCCAAGGGATGGGCACGAGCGGGAAAGAGGAAGAAAAAAGGCTGGAAAGAGAAAGAGAACGGAGGAGTCAGCGCCAAGTCAGTAGAAATCAAAGCTACCCAGGAACAGGAGGACTCTCGCCAAGAACGTGGACAGTACCGGACCCCAAGAAAACGCTGACTGTGTTCAGGTTCCCGGTCTCAGGACCGGTTTATTTGTTTTATTTGAGAGAGTTCCCTTCTATGTACCCAGCCCCACCAGTAATTTTGTGGGGGGCAGGGAGGTGAGAGGAAGGGAGGAGTAGTACTGTTACTGTAAAGTTGCGTGAATATGCTTATATTGTTCCAAACAAATTGTATAGAGGTAGAACAGGGCAGACAAGTGCTTGAGCTTAGAGGCGGGAGGGGACGGAGATAGCGAGTGGAGATTCAGTAAACGATTAGGAGGAAGACATTTTCACCTCCAATAATATGCACGAAAAAAAAGAAGTCCGTACGATCTAGAAAGGAAAGGGGTGTTGGTTTAGGAGGTTTCTGTTCAATTGTTTCTCTTTGGGGGGGGTTAGGAACGCGGTAGGGTGGGTATTGTTCCATTCAGCGGTTTGTCTGTGGTGCCACTTAGAATAGAACAGCTTAGAGGGTAAAATGCGAATAATCACATGGAACATTAAGGGGCTTCGTTCTCCCCACAAACGAACGATGGTTCTAAGGTATCTTAAAAAAATGAAGCCGGATATAGTCTTGCTTACGGAGCAGGACTTCTTCCGTCTCAAAAAATCTTGGGTGGGAGAGGTGCAAGGCTCAGCGGCAGTCCAGGGGAAGGCGGGGCTGGTGCTACTTCTTAATAGGCACACTACGTGCAAAATTACGAGTCAAGAGGCAGACAAAGAAGGGCGCTTACATAAGGTCCACTTGGAGACGACAGCGGGAAAGCTGGTTCTATTGAATATCTATGCTCCGAGCACCCCTGACAGGCAATTTTTTCACCACTTAGGGACATCCATCCTACAGGAAAGCGGCAGTAACGTCTTGATTGGTGGGGACTTTAATTATGTCATGAAGGAGTCGGAGGATAGGACGCGCACTAACAAGCGAGAGGGTACGGGGGGGGGGGGGGTCAAGGGCAGAGCCTGATCAGCGTGCTTTGTGACAATGCCGGCCTGACGGACGTGTGGAGGCACTTCAATCCTGAGGAGAGGCAATTTACCCACTTCTCGCACGTCCATTTGTCTTGGTCGCGATTGGACTACTTCCTGTCTAACGCAACACTGTTGGGAAGGGTGGAATCTGTTGAAATCGGGGACCTAGTAATTTCTGACCACTCCCCAGTGGTACTCAACCTACAGGATTTACATCCTAAGGGGTCAGACATTTTGTGGCAGTTCCTGGGGACACTTGGAGCAGATGATCACTTTAGAGAGTTGTTGAAAAGGTGGTGGGAGGAGTATACTAGCGACAACCTAAACCATATGGGGACACTGGGGCTATTTTGGGACACAGGAAAAGCGGTGCTAAGGGGGAGAATAATGTCATACATGGCGGCTAAAAAGAAAGCCCTTAGAGTGAAATTTGATAGAGCGACGACCCAGCTTAGATGTGCGTATACTTATTTTCTAGAACACCCTAGTAAGGACAATAAGGATAACTGGACAGCAGCTAAAGATCAGTTTGAGATGCAACAAAAGAGGCTGGAGAACCTCCTGGGAGACAGGGTGAGAGCATCTTTATTTAAATTCGGCAACAAATCTGGTCGACTATTGGCTAACCTGGTAAAGAACAGGAGGGGGTCGGCGGGGATACTATGTCTCAAAGATGGCACAGGTACCTTAGCGAAGGATGCCAGACAGATTAACACCATACTGGCCAGATATTATGAAAACCTTTACACACAGAAGTCTTGCGATAACTCTAAAGGGACAGAATTTCTTAAAAATATTCAACTTAGTGCTATCTCTGCAGAGGACAGAGGAAGGCTGAATGCAAGCATTAGTGAGGAGGAAATAGAGGAGGTTATCAAAGGTATCCCACCGGCCAAGGCACCAGGACCGGATGGTCTATCTGGAGATTTTTACAAAATTTTAGTGAAAGAAGTAACATCCACTCTTCTCAGGGTATCAGAAGAAATTCTCCAAAAGCAGGTCATGTTACCGTCAGGAGACACGGCCTATATAAAGGTCCTACATAAGAAAGGAAAAGATCCTCTGTACCCAGAGTCGTATCGACCTATATCACTAATTAATCAGGATGTGAAGATCATCTCGAAGGTGATGGCCAATAGACTCTCGGTTATGATGCCCAATTTAATTGGGATGCATCAGCTGGGGTTTATAAAGGGGAGGTCTTCGGTCAAGAATATTCGGGCAGTCTTCACAGTACAAGATGCGGTGGAAAGGAGCTCGCAGGGAGGGAGGGGGGGGTCGCAGGCCTAAGTGGGAATAGATGCTGAGAAGGCCTTTGACAACGTCAACTGGCATTGGCTGAACGTAGTCTTGGATAAGATGGGCATCACGGGGGAATTTAGAAATTATTTAACCGCCATGTATAGAACACCGCAGGCGAGAGTACATACCCCCGGCTTCATATCGGCTCCAATACGACTCCAAAAGGGCACAATGCAAGGATGCCCACTGTCTTCTATGCTATTTAATATAGCCCTGGAACCACTAGCCATTCATTTGCTGAAATCAGACATTTTCAAGGGCATAGGGGTTGGGTCGCGGGAGGTAAGACTCACGTGCTTTGCCGATGACATGCTTCTCTTCTTGGGGGATCCCATTCACCACTTGGAAGGGGTTCTGGGGATCCTCACCACTTTTGGGGAATTTTCAGGTTTTAGAATAAATAGATCTAAATGTCAACTGCTACCTTTGGGATGCTGCGGGACGTGGCCCAAGAGATTGCAGGGGGTGGAAGTAGTAAGCTCATTAACTTATCTAGGTATCAAGATAGGATCTAGGGCAGGGGTGTCAAACTCGTTTTCGCCGGGGACCACATCGGCATCACGGCGTACCTTAAAGGGCTGACCTAATTTTAGAACTGTGTAAATGTAACTTCTCCTTAACAGTTAAGAGCGCTATTAAGGAGTAGTTTCATTTGTACAGTATTCCTGTTACAATCAGCCCTTTGATGGTAATCAGGAAGAAGGTGAGGCCCCAGAGGGGAGGCAGGCCAGATGGTAGAGGCCACAGAGGGGAGGCAGGCCAGATGGTGGAGGCCCACAGAGGGGGGGCAGGCCAGATGGTGGAGGCCCACAGAGGGGGAGGCAGGCCAGATGGTGGAGGCCCACAGAGGGGGAGGCAGGCCAGATGGTGGAGGCCCACAGAGGGGGAGGCAGGCCAGATGGTGGAGGCCCACAGAGGGGGAGGCAGGCCAGATGGTGGAGGCCCACAGAGGGGAGGCAGGCCAGATGGGGGCGGCCCACAGAGGGGGAGGCAGGCCAGATGGTGGAGGCCCAGAGGGGGAGGCAGGCCAGATGGTGGAGGCCCACAGAGGGGGAGGCAGGCCAGATGGTGGAGGCCCACAGAGGGGGAGGCAGGCCAGATGGTGGAGGCCCAGAGGTGGAGGCAGGCCAGATGGTGGAGGCACAGAGTTGGAGGCAGGCCAGATGGTGGAGGCCCACAGAGGGGGAGGCAGGCCAGATGTGAAGGCCCGCAGAGGGGGAGGCAGGCCCGATGGGGGAGGCGCCAGAGGGGGAGGGCAGGCCAGATGGTGGAGCAGGGCCCAGAGGGGGAAGGCAGGCGCTATATGGTGGTGGCCCAGAGGGGGGAGGCAGGCCAGATGGTGGAGGCCCAGAGGGAGGAGCCAGAGGTGGAGGCCAGGCGGCAGGCATGGTGGAGGCAGGCCAGATGGTGGAGGCCCAGAGGGAGATGGGGGCAGGCCCGGGAGGTGGAGGCAGCCAGATGGTGAAGGCCCAGGGGGGAGGCAGGCTAACTGGTAAGACCTGGGGGTGGGGTTAGAGGACTAGCTGGTAAGGCCCCAGTAGTGAAGCCACTTACCAGCCTCAGTGACCGGTCCTCCGCAGGAGCAGGAACCTTCTGGTCAGGTAGGAAGCTCCTCTGCTCAGCGTCCTGCCAGGCCTGCAGGGGGCGAGGCCGGAGCACTGAGCAGGCGGATCCAGGCAGTCTGTGCTCTTTTACTGTGCATGGAGCTGCCGGCCCCGCCCCCTGAGCTCACTGAGCTGCTGGCCCCGCCCTCCTGAGCTCACTGAGCTGTGCTGCCCCTCCTCCTGTCTCACTGAGAGAAGCAGCCGCTGCGGAGCACAGCTCAGCAACAAGTGCCGGGCCGGATAACACAAGGCAACGGGCCGGATTCGGCCCGTGGGCCTTGTGTTTGACACCTGTGATCTAGGGGGTCACTGACATATCAACTGAACTATCCCCCCTTACTACATAAGATAGAGGCGGAGCTGGAGAGGTGGCAGGACCTACCCTTATCCATAATGGGGAGAGGGCAGTTAATCAAGATGGTCAGCTTCGCTAGGCTGTTGTACCCCCTACAGAATATCCCACTACTCTTGCGACATTCCGATGTGAAGCGACTTCGGACTGCCTTCATTAATATGTCTGGAAGGGGAAGCGGTCTAGAATCAGTTTCAAAAAGCTCACAATGGGAAAACCGCAGGGAGGAGCCCAACTTCCAAATATTAGGCTTTACAATTTAGCGGCAATGTGGAGACATGTACAGGACTGGCTAGAGAACTCGAATTCATTTTCCAATATTATATTGGAATCCCAACTGGCCTGTCCGTATACCTTAGTGACTCTGTTGCACCTCCCGGTGAGATTGCATCCGGCTGAGGTCAAGCAAAGCTTGGTCTTGAGTGATACTATGGCGACATGTCAGAAAAATGTTCAAAAGGCCTATGTATATTTCACATGCCTTTCTGATATGGGCATCGCCTAGCTTTAGAGTAGGGATGGAGAACAAGCTCTTTACCAGTTGGAAGCAAAAAGGGATCCACAACCTGGGGGACATACTAGCGCCTTCCACGGGCTCTCTCCTAAAGTGGAGAGATTTGCAGGTCCAACCATGTTCTTTAATACAAACAAATAGAAAGCTTTTGTAGAACCAATGTGACACATCTCCAGTCTTTGGAGAGAAACAAAAGAATTCCTGGAGCTTTGTAAACGGGGAGATAGTAAGGGGATCCTCCCAAAAACTATTCCAACTTACGCAATAAGGACACGGAAGGGGAGGAAGTGGTTCTATTCCAGAGTTGGGAGTCGCTTCTATCAGACCCTGACATAACCCAAAAAATTCTTAAGGGACTGATGCTGGTGCGCCAAGCGATGGTATATGAACAATGGAGGGAAATATTATTCAGATTGATATATAAATCCATCTACGCATTCAATATCCCCCATGGTCCGGAGAACGCAGGGTATTTACAGGCCTGCCCAAAGTGTGGGAAAGATAAGGCTAATCTCTACCACTGCATATGGGAATGTGAGGGGGTGCAAGGTTTTTGGCGATTTATAAAAGATACTTGGAATATCTCTATTACCCTCAACCCGCAGGGTCTTCTGTTTCACTTCACTACTAGAGAGGCAACAGTGAGAACGCTGAAGGAGCATTGGTGACGCAGAAGGGTGTTCATTATACTCTTCTAGCAGCCAAGAAGTGTCTGCTGCGACACTGGCTGGTCCCGGAGATCTCAGAACTCAGGGAGTGTCTGAAACAGGCACTCTACATGGAACAGTTGGAAGTGGAGAGAAATAAAGATAGGGATACAAAAAATTTCTTGAAGTGGAAATAGTTTATTTCAACTCAATACACACCAGCTGAGATAAAATCAATTCTGGACCCGTTTAAATACACAGAGTATTATTTGCTGCAAAAATTGAAAGGCACACTGGGGAATCTGGATGTTGGAGATGGAGGAGGTGGAGAATGGTACAATATGGGGAGTTGTTTATGGGACATGTGTTAAGGGGGGGTAGGGAACGGGGTTTAACAGGGGAAAAAAAGGAAGGAAAGATGATGTTTGTTCAGTAAGTTTTGATCACCTGACTCTTGCATGCAAAATCTGAACCCTGTAACCACGCTTTTTGCTGATCATTGCTGTTGATATTGTTCTGTAATGTCTTTCTTTCTCAAATAAAAAAAAAAAAAAACAACCCAATCATTGTAGCGAGACAACCCCTTTACATTGTGGAGATAAAAAAGAAAAATCACATGGTTTCTTGCACCAATCCAGAATACTTTTCCCTTCCAGTACATTCGTTTGAAAACCATCCAAAAACCGCGGGGAAACCGGACAAAACAGGGGACAAAAACAGTTAAAAAAACCACAGGAAAACGGACCGTCAAAAAAAAACGGTTGTAATGAACAGTTCTGCTGAGTTTAAAACAGAACTGTTTTTGTCCTTTGCAGTGTAAATGCACCCTAAAGGCATGTCCCCACGGCACGGGTTTTTCGGCCTTTTTTTAAAGGGCCCGGTTTCCCGTTTTGCAGCCCCGTCTGAAAAACAAGCCCAAACACAAAAGGGGCTCTATGGAAAAATGTCAGCAGCCCCCACCCCGGGGTTTTTCCGCCCGGTGGTTTTTCCGCCCACGAGCCGCCAGAAAAAGATTGAACCTGCCCGGTGTTCCGTCCGGTTTTCGGACGGAAGGTGTGCATGTCAATGGGAAGGGGGAGGTGCTGTTCTCCGCTCATCGCGGAGAAAAGCCGTCCCTCCTGCGGCGTGGGGACGGCACTAAAACAGGACAAATACCGGTCGGGAGTGTTATAACCCTTTAAATGTGTAATATAAACTTTCATTTTTTAATGTGTACCATTTTCTAGCTTTCCGAATACAGCCTGAAAAATCTATAATGTCAGGTTAAGTTCACATTTGAACATTACCGTCTGTGGGTGCTATCCGTCTGAAAGTCTGCTAGCAGGTATCTAAATATTTACTGTGGGTAGTTGCAGCATATGCATTGTTCAGCCACATACATTTTATTTTTGTAGGATATAAAAGCGTTTCACTGTAGTCCCAATTTGACTATGATTACTCTTATTTTCCGTCCGTGATATACAGCAGCTATGCCACAATATACGTATAAAATCTAAATTGGATTCTGTTACCCTGAAAATTTTTCACTGCTGCCTGCAGTAGTAACATCACTAAGAACAAGAAACAGCGACAGCAAGGAATAGCATGCAAAAGCAACAAAGTAATACGGTAGATATTAAAGTTCCTTTTAAGGAACTTGTCACATTGAACATGGCATTGAATCTGTTAACAGCAGCTTATAGAGTGAATGGATCGGAGCAGACTGACATATCGTTTTCTGATAAAAGAATCAGTGGGACTTGTAACTTAATCATATAAATTTCTGCTTATTTTTGGCTAATGAGTCCAATATGCGGTGTTGAGTAAAATCAAGTAAAAACCCTATAGTTGGCCCACTAAAAAAGCCAACAACGATGCGGTTCCAAAATAGCGCAGAGACGCCTATGTAATAAGAAAAAGGTAAAAATACCGTATTTATTGGTCGAAGTTACGCATTATGTGCAAAATTACACTTCCTCAGTTGTTGGCTTTTTTAGTGGGCCAACTCTCGGGTTTTTATTTGATTTTACTAATCTTCCCCTGCACCCCTCCGCTTGAAAGGACCTGGACATTTGAACCAGCAGCGAGCTCCTTATCGGGTGATATTGACATATCGCCTAAAGGAGAGTTGTGCCTCCTTTATCAGCACAACGGCACCAGGTGAGCAGATACAGTAACACTTTCTTATTACCATTGGTGTGCCACTGTAATACACGAGGGTGCGCTCCCGTATCGGCTTTTCTTTTCCTGTTACCTTCATACAGTATGCGGTGTTATCAGAGATGGACAGTCTTCTTTGTATGAGTCTATGTACAGAGATAGTTGTCAAATCACTGATAACACTGCCTACTTGACTCCTTAACCCCAAATAAGCTTACATTTAAATGAATGAATTGCAGGTTCTGCTAAATCTCTTTCCACAAAACGATATACCAGTCTTCTCAGCTTTTCTCACTTTAATGTTTTTGATCAACGCAAGGCTGACACAAACCCCTGTCTCTATTACCCCAGTACCCACTGCACCAGGGGTACTTGGAAGAGCCAGGTTATTGTCAGAAAGTGGACCATCTAATGTGATGGTCCACTGATGGGCTGGTATTTTTAGAGAGGGAAGGAGCCGATATCCATGGACCTTTCCATCCCGATAGTATCGGGCTGCAGTTGTTGGTTTAACCTCGGCTGCTTATGAAAAATAAGGGGATCCCGTGTCATTCTTTTAAATAATTCATTCATTTTAGATTTTTAATAAAAGGATAAATAACAAAATGACGTGGGGCCCTCCACTTTTAACCAGCCAATGTAAAACTGGCAGCTGCAGGCTGAAATTATTAATATGGGAAGGTCTATGAATATTGGTCCTTTCCCACCCTAAAAATACCAGCCTACAGCTGCCCCAGAAGTGGACAATCACACTAAAGGATCCTTTTTCTGGCAGTAACCTGGTTCTTCCCAGTACACATATTGTATCCTGAGGCCAATGTAACTTGAGGGAGCATTGTATACATTTAGATATCTGTTGAGCTTTTAGAAGCTTCAATTGTGCAATAACATTTTGGGGTCCTATTTGATTGTTGTGCTAGTATACCCGAGCAGTGACTGATAATGTTTTTAAAAAAAAAAAATCTTTGTTCTTATGCATTTACTTAATACATTTTTTTTCCTAGTACACAGGGATATGCTATGTCACTTTTATTGCATGTGGCTTTCTCTTTTTTAGTGTAATTTTAAACACCAATGACACAAATATTCCAGTATTTGCACTACTTGTTGTATACATACTATTGGGAAAACATTGCTCTAATCTATAAGAGGATTAGCAGCAGCACATTGAGGGTTAAAATTATAAATACAAATTTCCCTTACATGAAAAGGACTGAAATTATTAAATTATAAACAGCCCTTCTAATCTTATGGGTTTTTTAAAGATACATCTCTGAAGAGAGCATCTATGACGTAAAAGTGAAGCACCTCTCCAAACACGAGTGGCCTCTTAAAGTTTTATCAAATTAGAAATTTCAGAAATCTTAGCTTTTTTTTCATTCCTCTTACTCATAAAAAAGCATCTCAAAGGGCTCTAATTGCTGCTCCATTTGTGGGTGAACAAAGCAGGTCAACTGATCCTGCTCATCTGCACACAACTTCAGTGTGGGAAGCGTATTGTCATTAAGACATATAAATTGAGTCAGTGAATCTGGCTGTCACTTTGCTGAGCGGATGACAAGGAGGCAGTGGTGGACACACAAGAACAGCTGCTGCTTTTTAGAAGGTAAGAGTTTTTTTCCCCTACTACGAAGGAAACTATACATAGGAAAGCTACATGTTTTCTACTGCACTGAATTCACATATCTGTGTATATTTTCCATATTTTATTAGGATGAAAGAAACCCATGTTCTAGCAGCCTATATACTATCTTTACTTATTGCAAACATAGCTGCTCAGTCCTCCCAAGAAAGAGAATGGAAATCCTTGGGAAATCCATACAACAGGGATTTGGTAATGATTATTTTTTTTAATTTTAAGTGTTTGTGATACATGCCAGTTACTTTATACTTTGTATGCATTATAATGATATATTGTAGATACAAATGTCCTGTGCAGAAACATTGCACTAATTATTATTAAAGAGATAAAATAAAGAAGTGACAGCACAGAGAGGATGATTGAACAGTGCCTTATATTATTAAAACAATAATAGTTAATGAAGCGATAGACATTTGTAACCCCTTAAGCCGCACGCCTGAAAAGTAGTTAAGATCAAAACATTTTTTTTTAGTTTTTGCCTCCTGCGCTATTTTTTCAATGACGCAGTTGTATGAGGCCTCGTTTTATTCGAGACAAGTTGTACTTTATGGGGGAATAGTTTAAATTCACTTATAAATAATTACAGAATTTTACTTTAATTTTTTTAAAAAACATTTTTTACACCATTCACATTTTACACTTAATAACTTGTTATATTAATTCAACGGGTTATTACGGTCGTGTGGATACCTAATATGTGTAGGGTTTTTTGGTGTGTGTAATGTTTGCACAATTATTTTTTAGGATTTATTTTATTTATTTATTTTTACACAGTTTTTTCTTTTTAAATCTCATGGAGGGAGAACTGTTTTACTTTTTCTTTTTTTTTTACACTTGGTAATGTATTAGCATATATGAATATGCTAATACATTATAATCTACCTGATTGCTGGCTTGTTCATTTCAGCCTGGGGCTACTCTAGGTCCCCAGGGCTGACTGGGCAGCCGTTCCCTGGGCTCTGTCGTGTCACCGGGTGTCCCGATCACCCGACAGAGCAGGGAAACCCTTTGATTGCGCTGCGGTGATGAATTGCGGCAATCAAAGGGTTAAAGCACCGGGGAGCCCGATGTCAAAAGACGGTGGGCGGTCGTTAAGGAGTTAAGTATTGCTTAACTATAGGAATATGTAAAGTGTCCCCACCAGATTTTACTACACACTCAGGGAACTGAGTGTGTAGTAAAATTTACATTTACAGAGATGCCTACAAGAGTAGAGAGGATGCCCGGATGAGGTATGCAATGTGCCAAGCAAGTTACATATGATATAATATACGGTAAATAAAAACACAAGCTGTAAGCAACAGTCCCTCAAAATCAGTTCACAGGGACCATGTCATAATACAATCCCAATTAAAGGGATTTTTCCATTTTATGTAAAAAAAAAAAAGCACAAAAGTTCTGAAACTTTTTCATATGCTTTGTTTTGATTCCTTACAATATTAAAAGATCTTTGCTGGCTGTCTGTGACTAGAACCACTCTTGACCAAGTTTCTAGCCTTTAGACCTAACCAAAGCTAATAGTTCCTAAAGCAAGGAATTGAATGCAATTGTATCTAGTCTACACAATCCTCTTCAGCTAGAAGATCTGCAGTACAAGTCTCCTCCTTGTTGTGATACAAATGTTTTTTACAATGTAATAGTATTGGTAACGTAAGGCTATGTTCACACGGCTTATTTCAGAACGTATTTACATCGGATTGCCGATGTAAATTGTTCGAAATCAGTTGAAATCAGTTGCAAATAAGTGCCACTAAGTGTTGCCAAATTTTGGCACTGATTTCCCGACAGATTCACCATCTCCAATCATTGTAGGTGGTGAATCCGTCCGGAAATAATTGACATGCACATTGTTTTTCCGTCCGGATTGCCGTCGTCAATCCGCGGCGGCAATCCGGCCAGGAACTACGGTCGTATGAACGACAGAGCCGTATTTTTTTATTGAAATCAATAGAAAATAGGCTTTTGACTTATTTCTGACTGATTTGCCCACGGATTTTACGATCGTCAATCCGTCGGCAAATACCGGCGAAATAAGGCCGTGTGAACGAGGTCTAACAGTGTGGAATGAAGGGATTTATTTACATAATATTGATTGTTAGGTAAATATTGTGACTATTGCAATAATGTGAAATACTGGATAGTTTCAGGCAAGTGTTTTAAAGGGGTTTTGCCACAATCTAATGTTGACGTGGGATCCTCCAAAATGGGTATTTAATCACTTTTCTAAATATATGTCATGAAAAAAATTGAAGCCTCTGAGAGCTACAGCTTTCCTTACATGCCCTTGGTTTCCTAAAAGTTTACATTAGACACGACCAGGAGCTGATCTGGCCACGCTTGCGTTGTTTGCACTTCTTATTCTCATGGCGGGAACATGAAAGGGGCTTTGAAGGGACTGGGGAGAAAGAGCTTGTGTCTTTTGTATAGAGAATCCACTGGTTGTAATGTAATTATCTTAGTAAACATGCAGACGCTCCCTCACTTTATAAGGGACTGGGGAGAAAGATCCTGTGTCTTTTGTATAGAGAATCCACTGGTTGTAATGTAATTATCTGAGTAAACATGCAGACTCTCCCTGGCTCTCTGCTCATCCCCCCTCCCTCTGTCCCTCTGTCCCTCTGAAAGACGCTGCCTGCTGAGCTTATCTTCTTTTCTGAACAAATAAGAGGGAGAAATAAAACGCATATAGCTTGTGCACAATACAGTTCTCCTCTGTGGATTAGCAAAACAATTTTTGCTCAACTACAGAGACTGAGTATCAGGAATGTACATGGGAGGTGGAGTGATGACATCACAGAGGAGGGACTTGTTTTTTTTAAAAACAGAAACACCAAACGCCCCTTTTCAAGCCTCAAGAGGGGAGTATCAGCCTGTTAGGTAGGGAACTCACTTCTTGCCAAAACCCCTTTAATGGTAAAGCTATCATTTACTGCTCCTTTTAGCAGTGGCTGCAATCAGCTGAGAGACTACAGATGATATAACCACATACCGAATTTTATCACATGATACCTAATAAGTTCACATCTGCATCAGAGGTTCAGTTTGGAGCCTCTGTTTTAGATTTAGTCAAAAATTCTGGGGAAAAAAAAATAGAACAGTATACTAGGCTAGTTTTTTCAGTAAAATGGTGGTCATCATAACAGAAACCCATCGGATTCCACAGGGCACCGTTGGTGTCAGTCCTGTAATGGATCCAGCACCACCCCTGCGACAGAGGCTCTTTCTGGAACCTCTGGCACAGATGCAATTGGCCATGTTACGTAGCGATGTTGTAAAGATCTGTACCACAGTGCCAAAAGTCTGCTTGGTAATTGGCAGTGTTTTGTTTTTTTGTTTTTTTTTAAATCCTAGATTCATATGAAATATATGAGATAAAAATCACAAAATGCAGAATCAAATACTAATTTACTAACAATATTACCCAAAGAAAATGATTGTTTTTAGGGGACAATGCAGTACCTCCTGCAGACCATAGCAATGGCACTTAAGATCATCTGTAATACAATGTTCAAATACCAGCAAAACAACAGGTTTACAGAGAATAATTTTTAACGTTAAGGGAACATACTGAGAAAATAAACACATGGAAGACAATTTCCAGAAACCACTTAAGGCATGGTCCTACGGTATAAAAGCAGGGTGGCCGAGAAGAGGCAGTGATGCAGGAAAAACACCACAAAAGGTACGGTCTGGGGGGGTGGGGAGGGAAGGGCAGTATTATATTGGTGGGGATTGTGCCGGGGCATCTGCATTATATTAAGGGGACCGTGTCTGGGAGGGGAGGGGGGGGGTTGTATTAAATTGGGAGGTTGCACCTGTGTGTACTGTATTGGGGGAAGGGGTGTCTAGAGATCTATATTATATAGGGTGGGCTGGAGGGGCTGCATTATACTGCGATAGCTGCACCTGGGCAGGTTGCAGTCTGCGGTTTGTTGTATTGCCTGCGAGGGGCAGGGGTTTCTGAGGTCTTTGTTACTTTGGGGATCTAAATTAATTTTGGGCATTTACCACTATATGGCAGTAATATTCAGTCTGCAGAGCCTGTGTACACTTGTATCTACCATTATATGGTCACTGTATGGTGGTAATATTGGTCTTTGCATATCGATCTCTATTCAGTAATAGTGTAGGGGTATTATTCAGTCACTATGTGGTGGTGATCTGTGGTTGTTTTCTGGCAGTATAAGGAAAATACAAAATGAAATAAGGAGATACGGTCTTAAAACTTAACTTTTACTATATCCATAATTAAAATTTAAAAATTACACACTATGTAAACCATCTCTCAAACAGACTCGCTGAGGTGGATAAGATAGGAGGAGGGGAATCTCAGGACCAGTGGCTGATAACCATGTCAAGCCCTAAACAGCACTCTCCAATCCCTATCCTGACCAAAAAAAGCAGGAGAATCGCCCTGATAAGGGCGTTCCTGTCCTGAACCTAACCCTTATAGATCCCTAGGAAATCCCTATGGTCCCATCCCAACATACAGTATGTTTCGATCGGTCCTTTGTGGCACCCGCCGATCACTTCAGGGGACAGGTTAGGAACAAAAAATACAAACAAAGGCCATAGGTACACAGTTAGGAACACTAATTAAGGGTCCCCAAGATTAAGGGTTATAGGTTGGACCCAAAACACTTCACCCACCAGGATAACTTACTGTCTGGGATGGAGTGTATCTATTGTTACGGTCCAAACCAAAAAGGAGGACGCACGCTATAGATATAATTGTAATTACAGTACCTTAGGTTGGTATATAATCAGGCACTGCATGAACTATAAATCCAGGTAATAACCTACACTGGGCTAGAAGAAAACAAAAAGATAATATAAGTAATTAACCCCACCCAAAAGATACTACATAGAATGTTACAGTGAGGGGCACTAGTGCTTACCTGGAAGCGTGTCCTATGGGGTCTACGAAATCCCGAGTGCGGGACTACAGCGTCGGCAGTATAAGGGCACGTCCCCACGGCCCGGATTTTCGGCCGCTTTTTCAGGCGGTTTGCGGTTTTGCAGACCGCCTGAAAAACCGGCCGAAAATGAGCACAACGGACTTCTATGGAAAACCCGTGCAGCAGTCCCCATTGCACGGGTTTTCCGAACGCGGGCCACCCGAAAAACATTGATCATGCACATTCTTCCGTCCGGTTTTCGGACGGAACATGTGCATATCTATGTGAAGGGGGAGGGCTTTTCTCCGCTCATTGTGGGGACGGCTGCAAAAAAGGACAAATACCGGTCGCATAAACCGACCGGTATTTGTCCCTTGCCGTGTAAACGGCCCCTAGTTGGGCTCTTATGTAGTAGTGTAATTGGTTATGTTGGTCTTGGTATAGTGGGATTTGTTTGGTAGCAGCATGATGGTGATATCTATGGTGAGGTATTCACTTCTTGTATTATCTAATTACTGCATAACTATTATTAACAGGTACCTGTAAATGTTTGTGGTCGGGGGATAGCTGGCGGGGGTCCGAAAGTTTGCTATGGGTCCCAGGCTTCTTTAGTTATGCCCCTGTCTGCCAGATGTGGTATTCAACTGCATCTTAGCTGCTAGACTTTTGCATCCTTGGACCTTGCTGTTAGCAAATTTACTTAAAAAGGTACACAGCTTTCTTGATGTGATTAGAAAACTAATTAACACGGATGCAGATTATCATTGTGAACATCCGCTGTCTGAACAGTAACATACTAATTTAAAAAAAAAAAAAAAAAAATATATATATATATATATACACATACATATATATATATATATATATATATATAAATCTATATATATATATATATATTATATATATATATATATATATATATATATATATATATATATTTTGTGACAGATCATAATAGATCTGATCTGTCTTTTTTGGGATGCAGTAGGAAGCCTTTTATAAATAAATCTACTTTTAATATGATCCAGCATCTTTATGGACAAGTTATTGTTGCTATTTTACGGAGACATAAAAATAATGTTGGATCATATTGGAAGCAACTTTGGAGTTTTGCAGGTGTTCGCAGCAGCTTTTCATGCATATTAGGATGCTTCAGATATAAAGCAGATTGGAATTATTTCAGGTGCAAGCTATAGGTGGTGAGCATTTGCTCATTTTAGAAATGACTCCAGAGCATCTTCTCCTAGATCTCTGTGTTGTGCTGTTCATCTGTTACTCCTTCTAGAAGTGCATTACTGAATCTGTCAGCTAAGCGTTGGCATTTTAGTTTTAACCTCTTACTGCCGGAGCCAGTTTTGACCTCCCTAACAGAACCCCATTTTTGAAATTTGAGATGTATCACTTTATGTGACAATAACTTTTTGACACTTTTACCTATCCATGCGATTCAGAGATTCTCGTGACATATTGTGCTTTAAGTTAATTAAAAATGTTGGGTCATACAAATATCAAAATGTTGTGAAACTTTTTAAACATTTTCCATTTTCAAAGTTGAAAAATTTCTGCGTGTAAGACAGATAGTTATACCACACAAAATAGTTTATAACTAGCATCTACCATATGTCCACTGTAGGTTAGCATCCATTTTTAAATGTTTTTATTTTTTTTAAGACATTAAAGGGGTTGTCTCACTACATTGATTCATCTTACCTCAGTCCTGTTTTCTTGGTTTAATTTTGAATTCAGGGGCGTGTTTACTGGCTTCTACTAGGCAGCAGTAGAAGCCAGGTCTGTCGAGATAGCAACCGTCGCTGGCAGCCTATCAGGAGAGACCGAACAGGTCTGTAGCCATAGCGACCTGAGGAGCTGATGCAGCCCATACAAGAGGGGATATCTAGGAATAGGTAGGACACTGTTAATGGACACATATTGCAAAGTGACTTGTTTTTGCAAGATATAACATAAAAAGCAATCCTTGTAGTGAGACAAGCTCTTTAAGAGGCTTAGAAATTAAGTAGTAATTGTTCAAGAAAACTTACAACATAGATTTTATTATGGGCCAGTCCAGCTCTGAAATGGCTTTAAGGGGCCTATATGTTAGATACGCACATAAATGAATACATCTAAGAAACTACACCCTTAAAGTATTCAAAACAGCATTTAGGAAGTTTATTAGTCCATTAAGTGAATTTCCAAACTTCACTTTTTTGCAGATTTTAAATTTTTATCCATTATTCACTAGAACATGGTAGATGTGTGTAGATGTGTTGGAAATGCAACTCAACATCGATTCCACCAATTGTGCCATTTTTAGAGATATCTCATGTGTAGCCCTAGTGCGCTATTTGGCTCAACCACAAGCCTCAAAGTTGGATGTCTCATTTTCATTACAATTTTCTCTGACACTGATTTAAAGGTGTTGTCCTACCAAATATATTGATGGCATATTGATAGGTGCGGCTGTATTCGGAATTCCCATTAAATTAATGGAGACTTTCAGGGGCCTGTTCTTAGATAGGCGTTGGTCCCATCTTTCGGACCTGTACCTACCACACATTGATGCATGTCTTATCAAAATGCCATCAATGTGTTTTTTTAGAAATACTCATTAAATGTATATGGTTTTATTAGTTATAACAATGTGACTCACTTAGTTATAACGTGTGTGTCAGGAATGGGGGTTACGAAGAGGAAATCTCAAGGCCACAGAATAAGGAGTAGATCCCACTGTCAACCTCAATTATGCGGCAGGAGAAAGGATAAACCACACGCAGAGCAGTCTCTAGGGCACAATCCATCTCGGACACACACACTCGGGCCCCACTTCCTTTTGCACAACGTGGTGTTGACCAGGGATATGCTATGCAACAACAGTTCACACTCATCCTACACTATGGACACCACACATAACCCCACACAGTCCACAGCCCCAGCAACTCACACTGCTACCACCCTTTAAGAGAGTGAAAGAAATTCTATAGTACTGGTCATGTGCACCAGCAGTAATTTTACCTTTTCGGATATACATTGTTAGGGGAACAAGGCAAAACTTTTAAAGTTTTAAATTAAAGGTAAAGTACCTAGTTACAAAAATTACAAAATAACAAACATACATAAAAACATGCAGAACAGTATATAAACAAATGGGATAAAGTAATGAAATACAGACCTTCACCAATTCGATTTGTACAAAAAGGTCCCGCTGAAGAATGCAGCTGAAGACACTAGGACAAGACCTACTTTTAGAGGTAACGCCTGGATTTGACAGCAGTCTGTGACACCCCAAAATGTTTCATGGAGACTCTGAAACCTCCTCAGTCCTTCCTCCTGCTTAGGTCACAGAGGGGATGACTAATTATATCCAGGAGACACTAAGAAAGTCATAATTTCCAGCTTCTGTCATAACTCATCCTAGGAGCTTCCTAGCTAGATATCATGACCGCCAGGTTTCCAAGTATGAATTTACCAATCCAGGCATACCAGATATTAATATGAGAGATTTATAATTTGGGCCGATTTCCATCTCTGTGGTTCCCTAAAGTCAAAAATTCTTCATTGGCCATAATCTCATAATCGAGTTATGAAAAAGGTGGATTATGGCCAAGTTTAATTTGATGTATAACTCCTCCCACTGTTGTATTCCGTTTGCTCAACTCAAGGGGCCACATGTATGAAAACTGTTTAGGTCTAAAACTCACTTTTATGCCCATAGTTACCTATAGGCAAAAAAGTGAGTTTTAGACCTAAACAGTTTTCATACATGTGGCCCAAGATCCTGGTGACGGATTGTCTGGCTTATGTGTATTCTTCTTTCACCATTCCTTATTAGTACCTCTGTGCTAATTGGCACAAAGACTAAACCCCTACTTAAAGGGGATGCCTCACTACAAAGATTAGCTTTCAACATGTAGGCAACAATAAATGAAGACGTTTCCCAAATATCTTGCTTTATTCATTTTTTTTTGTTGAGGAGCTACAAATGATTTTTTCACCTTCTGAGGGCTTTCAGGTTTCTCTAGTAACCGACCTGTTTGCTTGTTCTCGCCTGCTGTTTGTCTTATCTGATAGCAGGGAGTGACATAACTGCCTGCAGCCTGACAGCTTGTGTGTTATCTGATCTTTCAGACAAAAGACACTAATTACTAGTGTTTAATTTACCTCCCAAGCTTTTCTGAACCTCAGAGCAGGAGATTGTTTGCCTAATCTAGTAATAAGCAGAAGTCTGAATACACTGATTTCATATGCTAATTACGGACAGCTTGACCAGGAAGTGACAGGATGCATGAATGAAATAATGCTGCTTTGCTCTACGAAACCGTAAGATGAGACAACCCCTTTAAGTAAATGATGGCAACAGTTTAATAAAAATACATGAACAGATATGATATATTACATACAATATTTATATACAAAACAACTAGGCAAACTGGAATTAAACATTTGACTCCAGAGGCTCATTTTCCTTACAGTGTAATACAGGCATCCTCAAACTGCGGCCCTCCAGCTGTTGGGAAACTACAACTCCCATCATTCCCCCTGTTATAGATTATATAAATGCATGATGGGAGTTGTTTCCCGACAGCCGGGGGGGGCCGCAGTTTGAGGATGCCTTGTGTAATTGAAAGCTTCTTTATACTCGCCCTTCTGCAACTCCTATTGGAGTCAGAAATCTTCCTGGTAATGGCCACAAAGTTGTCCCTGTGATTTTACTTTGGGCAAACAGCTGAGTAACCTATACCATCTGCATTAACTACATGCTCTACTATGGCTCCTTCAATAGGAGTTTTAGGGGAGGGTGGGGGGCTCAGATATGCAGTAATACCATTTGCATGGCTTCATCACTAGATTGGTCTCTATAAAAAAAAAAAAGATTCCCTTAAAGGGGTTTTGCCAAGAAGTGAGTTCCTTACCTAACAGGCTGATACTCCCCTCCTGAGGCTTGAGAAAAGGGGCGTTGTGTTTCTGTGTTTAAAAAAACAAGTACCTCCTCTGTGATGACATCACACCACCTCCCATGCAGGTTCCTGATACTCAGTCTCTGTATTTGAGCAAACATTGTTTGGCTAATCGACAGAGCAGAACTGTATTGTGCACAATCTATATGCCGTGACAAAACCCCTTTAAAAGCCATATATACACAAGACCTAAATATTCAAATGTTTAAGTACAGAATTCAATGGTCTTATTATGTCAGATTCCCTTTAGTAGAAGCTTAAAGAAAAACAAAATATTGTACAAGAAAATAGGTTTCTGTAATTTTTACAAAAAATATGGCAGGAATGCCGCTTGTGAACACAGCCTAAGAAGGCTGCTCCCATCTCCCACCTTGAGGACATGTTGAGAGGATATTGCAAAATAGGATAGGTGCGGGTACCGCACGCATCTAGGGAACAGGCCCCTGAAAGACTTTGTTCAGAACGGAGAGGTGGTCACGCTTGCACCTAACTCTCTATTCTGTTCTATGGGTATTCTACACACTGCTCAGCTGTACTCAGAACAGAATGGAAATGCAGTGCAAGCGCAACCTACTTACCGTTCTGAACAAAGACTTTCAGAGGCCCATTCCTAAGATAGGCTTATGCCCTAGAGGTGGGACTCGTACCTATCACACTTTGGTATTTACAATAGATATGCCAAAGTGTGAGATGGGAAATACAATTCCCCAAAAAGGCACAACAAAACAGGTCACCTTTTTACAGCTGAGAAATAATTTGTCACCTTTGTTCACTTTTTATGTAGTTTTTCAAGTTCTTGAAGTCTTATATCACTGGGAGGGGAGCTCATATGATGAACCCTGTGAACAAGGACAAGATTGCAAGTGACTTAAGAGCTAATGGCGAGTCCAAGTACGGCAACCTGCGGCAATATATGGACAACAATGAAATCGCGGACATCTAGGCAATGCAAGCAGCAAAATGTGTAACGTGTCAAATACATGTATCTGCTACCAAGTTGGTGAACAGCATCAAGCACTTGTTCATGCATTGCTTTACTTTTTTGTTAAAGCGTCTGTACATATGGTTCTGTCTTATTTTATGGTAATAGAAATTAGATTATTTTCATCTGCTGGAATAAAGCTTTGCTGTGGTTTTTACTCTTTTTGCACTGGGATTTTGATATAGGCTGTACTGAATCATTGCAGGTCTGTTTACTTCAGATAGAAATTCACTGACAAACGTCAGGTCGAGGAAAGATTTCCCTCAGACAACTGTTGCTATAATTGTGTCCCATATAGTTTTATTTTGATGGGCATTCCCTTAGCATTTTGTTAAATTCACCTCTAGCTTGAAGGTAACTAGGATTCACAGACACCAACCTGAAGAAACAAATGGCCTTTAAAATATCCTGAGGAGAATAGTCTCTCTAAGAGCTAGCTTGAGGAGTCTGGCCTTGCATAGGGCTAAAAAAAAATGTTGGATTTAAAAAACCAAATCTATAAAAGGCCCAATAAACACATACACTCTGGCTAAGTTTTTACGGAAAAAACGGAGCGCCTCCTCCCATGTCTTCAGAATGAAAGGGGATGCCAATTTTTCCCCCCCAAACATTCAATTTTCCCACTTTTTTTTCGAATTATACAAAATTTCCCCCCTTTTACCAAGATAGTGTAGTTGGGGTAGGTGTTTACGCAATTTTTGAAATTCCTGTAACTTCCAAAGCTTCGCAGAGGCCGGAGCTTTTTTAAATGTGTTTTTACAGCGGAGGAAATTTTGATACCAAAAAACACCTCCCCTAGGAAAAGGGCCCCAAGGCCAGAGGGACTTACTTATTATATTATCGATTTTCCCACCCCCAATTTTACTCCCGAACAGTTTGTTGTATTTTCCTTTTTGAAAGGCTCCCTGCCCCCCAAGACGTGTAAACCTACTACTTGATACCAAAACCGGGGGGGTCCTCGGGAGTGCGGGGGTTACGCCCCCTGCTTTATTGAACAGGATTTAAAATTTTTTTTATAAAATCTTGCTAATAGATCTCCCTTATTTACCGGGGTCTGGTTAACGAGATGGTCGGATTTGTCCTTGCCCGACGGGGGGGGGGGGGGGGGGGGGAATAAACCCAGAAGGGCCATTGTTCACGACATTGAAAAACAAAAGAGGGGAATCTATGCTTTCCTAATCTTGATGCTGAAAAAGCATTTGCCCGTCTTAATTGGTCTTCATGTTTATACACTGCAGGCGTTTGGGGATCGGTGGCCCTTTTGTCACTGGTCCGGGGGTTACCCCCATCCAACTGCTATTATTTTTTCCCCCCCATGCTATGCCCCCAAAAAATCTTTCGCAATGGGATAGACAGGGATGTCCCCCCCTTTTTCCCCCTGTCCTCGAACCCTGGAGCAGCGATTAGATTTCCAGATATTGGGGGGTGGAGGGTTGGAGGAAAAAGAATTCAAAATTCACTTATGCGCGATGTGTTTTTAAAAACCTTACTAATGGTGTCACATTACCTAATTTGCTTCCCCTTTTGGATCAATTGGGCCGTTTGTCAGGCTATAAGATAAATACATCTAAAACAGGGGGCCCTGCCAATGGTATTTAGGGCAAGGAATCTCTCAAAGCAAACTAAATTATCGATGGAAATGGATAGTCAAAGTATTTGGGAATCTTCTTGCCCCCGGGAAATATACTTTCCCTTTTTTAAAAACAACTTTCCAAAAAATATTAGTGGAAAATTTGCACCCTGGACCGCTGGAAAAAATTGGCATTGTCTCTCTTTGGCCGGATTGCACCTAAAGATGTCGCTTTGCCGAAACTGATGTCCTGAGACTCTCCCCATACCCGTGCCCCCGGCGAATCCGATCTTTGCAAACAAGCTTCTTCATTCTTTTTTATGGGCTCTAGGCGGCACGGGGTTTGGGGTGTCTTGTTTAAAGGAAGAAAGGGGTGGAGGGTGTCGGTCCCCGGGTGTGGTTTTAAATATTATGGGGGCACAGTTGAGGGCCGTCCCTGCCTGGTCGACGTTATCGCATATTCTAGAGGGGGGAAATCGAAAAAGGGGGTGTGGCTGGCGCCTATCCCCCTAACTCCCTACTGTGGGCCCCCACAAGGTTAGCGTTGAGCAACCCCTACTAAATTCTATGTCTTGCGAGAGCTGTTTGGAGGGGGTTTTAGAAGGTTCACTTTTTGTTTTGAGGCTCCCCTGACATTTTTCTTTCCAACCCCTCACTTCAGAGGGATGGAATGGATGCTGATGGAGGCCTTGGTTTGCCCAAATCAACTTTTTCCAATTTTTAGAGTGGTGGATCCCCGCACTCTGGAGATAAGACCCTTTACGGAGTTCAATCAAAGTTTAGTTGCCATCTGCAACCCTTTTTTTTTAACTTATAAGATCAGCATTATATGCATCAGTACTGGGTTCTAAAGAGTTCGAAAAACCCCTGCCTTTGAACAGCTCTGTCGGTTTGGGAAACGACAAAGGGGCCCGATATCGGCAAAAATATCAGATCCTGATCACCCAGTTCAGGAGCTTTGATACAAACCCCATATAGTCAAAATGGGGAAAAGTTCCTGGGGTTCTTCATTGTCGATTGAGGGTGGCAGGGTGTCTGGCGAAGGCGACCCCCGGGCATCTATCTCTATACAGACTAAAGAAAAAAAGTTTTAAAAATTTTGATGTATTTGGGATCACACGCCCGGGCCCTACTCCCAGATTAAATCCATCTTTCCGATTTGTGTTGGAGGTGTGGGAAACCGGAGCGGAATCCCGATTTTTCTGGGCATGTAGATTAGTGACCCCTTCTGGAAAAAAGGGTTCAAGCTTAACTTTTTAGGGTTTCCAAATCCGGATTCTTTTACCCCTCAAAACTTGCCCCCTAAATGTTCCATTTCCCCCCCTGGGGCGCAATTTATTTTGACTCTTTCTAATATAGTCACAGCGCTAAGTGCTTAAACGCCAGACCCCTTCCCCCTCTGGGGGGGCCCTTTTGTTCTAGATTGGGGGGAAAAAAAGGGGTATGGAAAATTTTTCAGGGTTTGCGGAACGATGAGTTTGGGAAACCTTTTGGGTTTTTGGAGGCCCGGGGTATTTTAAAATCTCCCAGGACTTTAACGGCAATGTTATGACAGAAAATTTTTCACGGTTGTTTCATTTTGTGAGCGGTGTTTTTCCCTTATGTGTTCCGTCCCATGTCCTCCCGTCTTGTTTCTTTTTTTTAGTATAGTATTCTTGTGATTTGAATTGACTTTTACTGTTCGAATTTTTGTCGTATGTGAATTTTGAAAAATTTGAAAACCAAACTGTTGGAATTACGCTTTATTAACTCTTCACAATGATGTTTTGTCTGTATTAACTTTTTTTTAAATAAATTTAATAAAAAAACAGTTAACAAAAAAAGAAACAAATGGCCCTTTTAAAGGGGGGTTCCTACAAGGATTTTTTTTGGTTGAGATCTTGCAAAAAAAATTCACTCTGAATTTGTGTCCATTTAGGCAATGTTCAGCACTTTTTTGGGGACGGTTTTTAGCCCCTAATTCGGCCTACTGCGCAAACTGCGGGTGAATCCCTCCCCGTCATCGGTAATCCACAGTTCTCATAGAAAGTGACATGTCAATTATTCATGGCAGTATGCGCGCCGTGGATAATGAATGTCTATGGGGCCGGCGGGCTCCCGCCCCGCCCCCGCAGCTGAGCACACGGCGTAATTGAGGGCGAAATCCGTCCTGCACTTACACCGTGAATAAGCCGTGTGAACATAGCCTAACAGTGTCCTACCTATTCTTAGATATCCCCTTTTGTATGGGCTGCATCACCTACTCCGGTCGCTATAGCTACAGACCTGGTGTCCCCAGTAGCTTGTCACTGCAGGACAGTAGAAACTAGTAGTAGCCAGTAAACATGTCTCAAATTCAAAAATTAAACTGAGAAAACAGGACTGAAGTAAGATGAATCAATGTAGTGAGACAACCCCTTTAAGCCTCATTCACACTTTCATATAAAAATACGGATCAAAGATGGACGAGTTACACAGATTTTTTTTACAGTTTGTTCTGCTTTTGGTTCTGTATTTTATGATTTCTGTTTTTATCTGTATTAACTAGTTTTGCTAAAATATGAATGTAAGAAATCGGTACCAACACTGATCTATTAGAACGTGCTGTGAAGTGAAAAAAATGGTGTCAGCGTGCAAAAAAACTGAAGTGTGAACACACCCATCGAAATGTTTTTTTCAATGTAAAAAATGAAATTATTAGGGTCCTTTTACACGACGATTTCCATCCGGTTTTTGACGGATTCGGATTTTGAAAACCATCAAAAACTGACTGTAAAACCACTCCCATAGACCCTAAAGGGGTTTTATCGTTACAAAGATCATGTCTCAGATTATGGGGACAGTAAAAATAAGCACTTTTGTTAATTGGGTTGCATTACCTCTGTCACTTGGTTTAGCAGATATGAGTTTCTCTGTAAAAACTGTCTTTTATTTCTGCTGTTGTAGTCAGAAGCCCCCCTGGTCGGATTTCACACCCTAGACACGCCCCTGCACTGTGATTGGCTGGCTGACATTAATTCAGTCTGTTGGGATACGCCCCTAGACAGGAAAACAGCCCGGCACGCCCCTGCACTGTGATTGGCTGCTTGCACACTCTGTGTTTTTCTCCCCTCTGAGCTGTTAAATCGATAGTTGAAACCCAGTCTGCTGCCTTATGTTCATCTCCAGCTTTAGGGTCAATGTTCTGGGCAATTACTGGCTGTTTAAGGGGCTTTTGCCAAGAGGTTGATTCACCTCCTCACAGGTCCAGTCCTTAAGCTGCTACTTTGAAAAGGGGGCGTTCTGTTCCTCAGATCGAATGCAAGCCCCGCCTTCTTATGACATCATCACCTGTAGTGTATAACATAAGGATTCAACACTGTGTCTGCATAAGCTGCTTGTATAGTGCAGTGCTTAGCTGATCAGTTCTGCAAGACAGAGGTTAGGAGTTCAAGCCCCATCAGTAGTTTATTTTTCCTTTAAAATTTGTACACATATGTAAAGATATGAAAATATATGTGTAGACATCTATAATTTTATTCATATACACACACACAAAGCTCCCCTATATAGTGTCCCATCCTTGCAGTCACACCAAGCACTTCCAACATACGTGATACAATGCATATATTCTGGGGGATGAGACATGATATAGGGGAGCCCTGTATGTGTATATATATATAATTATAGAGATTAACATATATATTTTAGGTCTCTCTACAGATGTGTAGAATTTAGGGGGGGAAAAAAAATATACCCTGTGAGGGACTAGAACTCCAAACCTCTTCGTTGTAAAAGCAATAGTCTACCACTGCGCTCTCGACCTCTGCACCACCAGCCCAAGTTAGTTACAGGCTGAGCAGGGCCTTCTCTCAAAGCTGATTTGCTTCTCTTCCCATCGTTTTCACTCACATGTCATTGACAACAAGCAGAGATCTTTACTTGAAGCTGACATTTGTAGTTGAGTAAAGATCTCTGCCTGTTGTCAGTACAATTTGGATGAAAACCAAATAGAAGTAACAGCTGCTGCTTTCAGTTGTGTGTAAACTAAGACATATGACAGGTGCTTGCTGGAGTTTGGAGCCTCAAGGCTGCAGGCATAAGCAGGCAGGAGGCTACAGAGCTGTTATATCCAGACAACCTTCTGCATCCCCTGCTTTATAGAAAATGATGATGTCACAGTTCTTCAGTGAGGGGAGACATGCCTCCTGGGAGGAGAGACACGCCTGCTGACAGGAGAGACACACCCCTGTATTTCAAACTCAATCTGAGAAAATTAGCTGAACAGCACAAGCAGCTCAAACGATAACACCCCTTTAATAGAAAATCCGAGTTGTAGTCCACACAATTCAGATTTTCTGATGTCTGATTCAAAACCGCTGTTTTTTTTGTTTTTTTTCAAAAGAACTTGGAACATGTTAATTCTTCTGTCAGATATCACTCGCAAAATGGCGGAGAATTTACTACTAAAGTCAATAAAATGGCATAAAAAGTGACCAGAATGCTTTGTGTGCCTTTTTTGCCATGGATTTCGGCTTTATAATGCAAAAACCAATTGAAAAAATGAATTAAAAAAACTATGCCAAAATTAAATCCTTGGAAAACCAATGAGTATGTTGCCCTCTGTCGTGTGGACACAGCCTTAGGCTATGTTCACACGGTGTATTTGCAGGGCGTAATTACGCCCCGCAATTACACCGTGTGACCGGGGGCGGGCCGGGAGTGGGGGACTGAGCAGGGGGCCGGCACTTCGCCGGCCCATAGACTTGAATTGCCAGCGGCGCGTATACGCCGCTAGTAATTCACATGTCAATTATCTCCCCGCCGGGCGGGGAGAGGAGACGTAATCCATAGTTCTCTATGAGAACTGTGGATTACCGTAATGAATGAGCCGTTTTCGGCCCGAAATTGGCGCACTTCGGCGCGTAATTACGGACCGAAATACGGCCCATTTTAAGCCGTGTGAACATGCCTTTAGAGTTCTGAAATTTGCAAGTATGAATGAATGTGAATGCACATGGAATGGATGTGCTGTGGAAAATTTTCCAAAACAAATCTGCAGGGAAATCTAGAAAAGTGTGTGGATTATGATGTAAATTTTACCTCATTCAATTCAAAGGGGTAAACTCTGCATTAAATCAGATAAAATACTGCGTATTAAAAAAAATCCACACCACAGGTCAGCTTCGTGGCCAGAGGAATGGTAAAATCAGATCCACATATCTGTTACTGTAACCTGCTGCAATTTTCTGTGGAAATTCACAGCAAATCTGTCCCATTCACACTGCATTAGAAATGTGGAATCTGTTGATAGCTCAGTGTTGGACCGGGGTGGCCGGGCCACCAATAGAGTGGATTCTTGGGGACCATTCTACAACTAATGTATGCACATAGCCTGTTTCCCCGAAAATAAGACCTAGTGCATTTTTTTGGTGCAATTCAGAGTTCGGCTGCTTATGCTGATGTTTGTGATGAAATCACTTCAGGATATGAATACATGTTGATTTTATTGTTCAACAATAAATGTGAATTCTTGTTCATGGACAAAGAAAACAACCCCTAAAAATAAGTCCTCGTGCTTCGTTAGGAGCAAAAATTAATATAAGACACTGCCTTATTTTCAGGGAAACAGGGTACTGACTGCACATTCCTCTGGCTTTCTGCCTCTCTTTGCTACCTTTCTCCCTGCTATTATCATTGGCCTTCCATGCCCAGGAGCCCACCGAGTGTTTCCGTTTCGGGCCAGTTTGAGCCTGAGTTCAGATCTGTGCTTTGCTGACAGATTCACTTAATCACTACATCCTTGTGGCAACACTTCCTGTCATGAATTTTGTCTATTCAAGGGCTTGTCCCCACTATACAGGTTTTCACCCGGTTTTTCAGATGGTTTTCGGTTTTGAAGACTGTCTGCAAACCGGGTGACAACTTTTATTATGGACCTCTATGGAAAACCCGCACAGCAGTCCCCACTGGACGGGTTTTCCGCCGGCGGTCCAAAAACGTGGAGAAAAGCCATCCCCCTGCGGCCATGTGCACTGCCCGAAAACAGTGCAACTACTAGTCGGGATGTCCGACCAGTATTTGCACTGTGCTGTGTGATCGGCCCCTAAGCGTTAGCAGAAGGATATCATACAAGTCACATTCACCATTTCCATCAATGGAGCAGCATTCCAATTTCATAAAATGATGGCACACCCCTAGGTTACCGCAGCACCGTTTACTTGAATTGAAATGCGCTACTATTTTCCTGCACAGTGAGTGGTCAGGGACTGCTGTGCATGGAAATCAACTCTGTGGAACCCTTGTTAACAGCATCAATGAAGGTCCCAAAGATGAGCCCCCACCAACCAGCACTTTACGAGATGGAACAACTCCTTTAAATACACCCAAGCAGCCGGTGCTGAAGAATCAAACAGTTAAGCATTACAGCTGGGCACTGACGCTCTATGTATTACAGTGTATGACAGAGGGGCGTTCTCATTAGGAATTGTGGTGAGCGGTGGTAAATAAGAAGACTACAATATTCAGCAGCAGAACAATGAAAATAAGCAAAAAAAAAAAAAATGACTCGATCAATCTAGAAAATAAACGTAAGGTTATGAAAGATCTAACTATGTTTACAGGTCCCTAGAGGGCTAATGAAGGCAAAAAGAGGTTTAGAAGGACATTATAGGGAACTAAAGGAAAGGGGTACCCTTACTAAGATGAGGCCTCCTTACTCCCCTGTCACAATATAGCCTTTTCAACAAGAGTCACCTGGCCCAGTATAATTTGAAAAAGGCAAGCACCTGCTTACTCAGACAATTAGGGTATGTTCACACGGGGTAATTCTGGCACGCACTTCACTGCGTATTTGCGCTCTAATACGGGCGAGATGCACGCCAAAATTATGGTAATCCATAGTTCTCATAGAAAACTATGGATTACGCCTCCTCTCTCTATATACGATCGTTTGGTACGAGCGGGGAGATAAGTGACATGTCAATCATTTGCAGTGAATACGCGCCGCGAGTAATGAATGTCAGTGGGGCCGGCGGGCCGCGCCCACCCCCTGCACCGCAGGAGTACGTGCGTATTAGCGCGAGCTCCCGAAACACATGATGTACTGCGGTGCGTACTGTACACGCCACAGTACATCGTATGAACATACCCTTAGGGTGACATGTATGTACGGGGCTGCACCAGTATTCTGATGTCCTTTCAGCCCAAAAACTGTTGCAGTCCTTTTCGGATCTGAAAAACGTATTCAAAACGCTGTGTGACATCCCCTTACATGGTTCACATTCAAGTCAATGCAATGCAGGACAGTTCAGGCGCTCCAGACCAAGAGGCTCTGTAATAACTCTCCACTCTGTCCAAAAAATGAGGATGCTGAACATCAGACCCCTCTCTATGAACATAGAATTTGATAATAGGGAGTATGAAATTGGAGTTTCTAAATTGGAGATGCCCTATAAGAGGAAGAGGGGCAGATCATCACCCCCTCCCCCCCCAGCAGTGGTTGAGGGGAAGCACTGATGCATACTGTATGCAATTATAATACCAGCAACCACCCCCATCATATATTGAAGGTGTGTGAGTAGTTGTCTTATCTGTATTTTTGCATTTGTGCAATCCCCCCATGTATTATACTGTGGCTTTTCTGCATACTGTGTGAACAGGTATCAATTTAATGTGCAATCTAATTGTTACCCTATTGGAGGAGTGTGTGAGCTACTGCTCAGCAATCAGCTGCACCTGTTTATCTTTCCCAAGTAACATAGGGGCCAGTTTTGCCTCTTTACTGGGTTCAGTTTTCAGTCCAGCTTTCGAGCTGTGAGTATGGCCTTGTTTCTGTGGTTTTTGAGTAATTAATGTCCCTTTTTTTTTTCGTGAAACACTAATCAGAGACCATGGGCAGAACTACAGCCCCAGCGGCTGCTATAGGGCCCAGAGATTGAGGGGCCCGACTCAGATACAAGAACATTCTTCCGGTCTGTAGGGAACAAGTAGTTGGTGACGGGCTCGGACAGTGAAACGACAGAGGGCTCTGAGCTCAGGGTCACATTTCCACATAGAAGGCAGGCGGGTGGCGTTCTGCTCTCCAGCACTATGGTTTAGCTTCCCTGAAATATTGGCGGTATTATTTATACCTTTAATTATTGCTGAAAACATAAAGTAGAAAATATCAGCTCAACAGAGCAAGTTGATCCTTGTTCACTGGAGGAGGCACGGCTGAGATTGGGCATATACAAGGAAGAGCCGGCTTTAATCAAGGACAGTTTGAAAATCCAATTTGTCTTTCTTCATGTAGCCAGGGCTGGAAAGACAGACAACTGAAGAAAGGCAACGGCCTAGGGTGCCATAGGGGAGGGAGCTATATGCCTTATTTTCCTAGGGCACCAGAATACATTGTCCCAGTCCAGCATGTAGCAATAGATCAAATGAACCCTATATCCGGATCGCAAACATCGTTATAACCAACAAATGGTATGAAACGCGCCGACACATTTTTATCTTACCAATGTTACAGTTTGGAAGTGCTAGTAATAAAATAGGTATACTCCCCTGATCCGTCCACGTGACCTGAGGGGGGAGTTTAAAGCTGGCTTTCTGTACCTCAGTCTATACATATATGACCAAGGACTCTGTTCCGAAACGCGTCAGCGTGTTTCATACTATTGGCTATAACGCCATTTGTAATCTGTATATAGGATTCCTTTTATATATTGCTACATGAATAAAGACAAATTGGATTTTTAATTTTTATACCCTCCTGGATTGAAGCCGGCTCTTCCTCTCCTATAGGTTTCATTACTGCTGGTTTAGATTCCTGCCATCTCGTTGTACTATGGGGCCCTATGACTTCTAGTTATGCCCCTGGCAGAGACTGCACCAGACCACTATAACTTATAGGCTGGATTACTGGTGCCCAGCGATAGTAGAGAAGGGGCACCAAACCACTGGGCACCGAGAAGCCGGGCACAGCGCTAGGAAGTCACTGGACAGCAGCACTGGGGACATACAACGCTAGATCCATAGAACAGCACAAACTGAACCACCCCGAGCCCTGTAATCACTACCGATCTCCGGCCGCTCACCACCTACCGATCACCCTTCACCCCGTTCAGTTTGGACGTTGTACCGTCTACACCCCCTTGCTGCTCAATGAAAGCGATTGGTCGAGGTACCGGAAATAGGCGTCACCTCGCATCTGATTGGTGCAATGTCACCTAAGCCCCGCCCCTTCGTGAGTCCGCTCCTGCTGTTCCACAGTCCCGTCGCTAGGGGCGCGGAGTGACGTCCCAGCTGCACAAGGAAGTGGTGGCTGCAGAGCAGAGTGCACGGAGCCGCAGACATGACGTCCCAGGAGCCCATGACCGGAGCGCAGATCATCGCGGAGGCTTTGGTGGCGCAAGTAAGATCCCCGATGAGTGCATGTCCCGGCTCATTGCTGGATGCTAGTACCTGCAGAGTGCACGCTGAGACTTGTAGCCCTGGATGAGTGATAGAGGCTGTGATGTATATACTATGTCCTACATCACAGGTGTCAAACTGCCGGCCCTCCAGCTGTTGGGAAACTACAACTCCCATCATGCATTGGTATAATCTATAACAGTGGGCATGATGGGAGTTGTAGTTTCCCAACAGCTGGAGGGCCGGCAGTTTGACACCCCTGTCCTACATTATGGCCCTGCAGACTGTCTACAATATAGGACCCCTGGATACGGCTCTGATCGGCATTGACCCCGAATGATGCAGTCACTTTAGGTTTCTTTGGTTTATGATTTTTTTCCCTCCCCGCCTTCCACTCGCCATAATGGGGATAGTTTTTAGTTTTGCGCCATTATAGCCGTTTTTTCAGGACGAGATGTACTTGTTAATGGTATTTATAGTATATTGGAATAGGTCGGTTATTACTGCAAACTTTATAACACTTTATTTCAAATGTGATACAAACTGTTCGTACATTAAAAACAGTGTTGCCAATACAGTCATAGAATAAAGTAGAATACTTAGGTTTTGGTGCAGCTCAATACATGCCGTTCATCTCGGTCTTAACTGTCCGTAGCATGGACTTCTTACCCATGCCGTGGGTTAAAGAGGAAATGCCAGGAGACTGGTTGGAAATACTAGGTATGTATGAGTGGCTATTTCAATTTTTTAAAGTACTTGTTAATGGTGCCTGTGACCGTTCCATATAATGGAATGGTAACCCCCACCCAAAAAAATTCTGTGTGGGATGGAATGTAAAACCCCTCCACAGTTGCGCCATTTTCTCAGGGGTTTCATATTTCTGGAATTCTCTGTTTGGTATAAATGGCGGCACCTGCTTTCTGTAGGTCGGTACCCGTCCAGTATCACAACGTTGGTAGAGTTTTTGTTATGTTCTAGTACTTTTCAGAAAATAAAAACTCATAGTCCTTGTCCCCACGGTACTGTTGAAAAACTGCTGACAGACTTTTACATGCAACTTAATGGAAAATCTGTGCAGCAGTTTTTGAGACCGGTCCGAAAAACATAGACCGTGTTCATTCTTCCGCCCGGTTCTCGGACGGGATATGAACATGTCTATGCAAAGAGGGACGGCTATTCACCGCAAACTGCAGAGAAAAACCGTCTCCCAGCGGCCGGGTACACGGCCCGAAAACAGTTCAAATACCGGTCGGATAAAAGGAAGTGCAGCACTGTTCCTCATTCATTTAGATGCCCCAGCATCTAAAGGGTTATACAGCTGGGATCAGAGCCGTCCCCAATCCCTGCTGATAGCAGCCAGTGCCAGTTGTAATCAGCCGGCACCTCGGTGAGTGAGCCCACTCCATACATCCTTACCAGTATCGTGATGTAAGTTTACGTCAGAAAGCAGTACAGTGGTGTATATAACTTCTTTTCAGACAGTTGTTCATGGGGGAAAAGTTTGTAGATTAGCTCTCCTCCAGAAGGAAGAAAATGATTTCATTAGAAGCCAAACCAGAGTCTCCTCCAAGAGGAAGAGGCTTCCATTTTTGTTTTGAGGCTTCATCAGTACATCTGCGTCTGAGGTTTTGTTCGGAGTAGATTCAAAAACGATGTAAAAATAATACTATATTTCTATTCAATGGGGTGTTCCCACCATAGAGTCTGATAGGTGTGGATCTCGGAGGTGGAAACTGCATCTATGTCGGGAATCAGCCCCCAAAAGTTTTGACTCCGAATAGAGAGCCTGTCGTGCTTGCACACAACTCTCCATTCTGTTTTATGGGGTTCCAAGCAGGGCTGTGGAGTCCGAGTCGGTGCCTATTTTGCAGGAGTCGTCATAAAAGGGACCGACTCCCAAAATATATAATAAGTTGGTCCAGTTAGTTCGATGCAAAGAGCAAGAGGAATTGGGTCCAGCCAGTGCTGCTGCTCCCATATCTTCAGCCTTATCACATGAGGAGTGTAAGTGATGAAATGAAGCAGGCAAAGCGCTGCCCCAGGGGAAAAGATTCTGCTCCCATAGCAAACAAATTTCAGCAAAATTTTTCACCTGTTTTCAAAGAAGTAGAAGCGTTCAACCATTCATCAAAACTGACTGTGGCTGAGGCAATTCCTTTATACCCTGACATTGTTAGAGATGTTGCCCCTGTGGTCATCGCTTTGCCCCCAACCCAAGTTAGTGTAGAGAGCCCGTTCTCTAGCCTGGAAATAGTGAAATCAGATGTGAGGTCATGTATGCAGGATCTGATGGAGGCAATACTATTTCTCAGAACAAATTCAGAGACTTCACAAATGTCTCTGCAGTGTTTTGCATATTTACAATTTTTTTGTGTTCTAAAGTCATATCCAATAAATATATTTTACACTGACAAACAAAATGGTAACATTGTTTTGAACGTGTGACTTTCAGGCTCTGTATCTCTCCATCCTCTACAGCTTTGTACATGAGGCTACTATAATTTTATATACAGTCATCTTACCTATCTTATACATAAATTTGACCTGCAAGTATTTAGCATCTGCTTAGTTCTGCAGATTCTTTCCTGTAGCTACATTGTTACTGTTTTGCTCCTAAAAATCAAAATGTTAATTTTTATTATTTTGTTAGTATTTGGGTAATCCCCTTTGGTTTTCAATACTGCCTGAATCCTTCTGGGCTCTGAATCAGATTCAAGCATATCTTGACCAAAATCTGATCCCAGGTCTCTTCTACACATTCCCAATGTTGATGCAGACTGGACTTGGATACAAATACAGCTTTTTCTTCAACTCTACCCACTAGTGTTCAAAAGATCAAAACATTGTTACTCTTTTGCTTGTCAGTGTCTGTTCTACCTAAATAGCTCGATTATTGTATCATAAGGTGATAAACAGCCTGATGTTACCATTTTACTACAGTAAAGTTATCACTTAAACATGCGCCATGTATGAGGGAGTCAGGAGTCGGGAGTCGGAGGTTTGGGAAATGTCGGGGCTTTGGCTTGCCAACTCCACAGCCCTGGTTCCAAGTACAGATGAGTAGTGTGTTTGGCTGTACTCGGGATGCCCACAGAACTGAATGGAGAGTTGTGTGCAAGCGGGACAGGTCAGCGTGGAAGAATCAAGTCCGCTTAAATTCTCCAGATCCGTTTCCCATGCTGGTAAAACCTCAGCTGCACCCCCCTTGTTCCGCAGAGATTAGACCGAATTACGGCATTCCAATCCGTGAGTCACGGGAGGAAGGGGAAACACACCATTCCTTTGTGGGTTCTAAACCCATCTTAGTTTCGAGGGAGAATGCGGCTCACGGAATTGCAAGGCCGTACTGCTTTTATGCCCGATCTATAGTTAGGCACAAAAGTTAAAACACACAAAACATACTAATTGCTAAACTAAGAAGTTCATGAAGTTTCAAGAAACTGTACGTGCATGGGAGAGAAAAAGAGACGTCGTCCCCGCCCAGTGTTTCTTCTCAACTAGGTCTACTTAATCTGTAATAGACATGTATGTTATATTCCAAGTGAAGGGGGAATATAGACGTGGCTGGCGAAGTATACAAAGTTGCCCATGTCAATTTCTGACTAAATGTTTGTTATCCCTAGGCACCTTACGCTGAGGTGTCTGTTAGGGCACGAGGCCCCGTCAGTCTATCAAGTGTGCCTAAGAGTTTGGCCATCAAGTACCAACTGGAGGTTATAAAGGGTTCCATTATCTGAGAGATTTCCAAATTATACATAAATTTTATCAAAAATGTTTGCCATTTTGCAAAAAATGTGTCAGTCTGTGTGTCCTTCATGTGCTCTGTAAGAAGTTTTTAGCACCCCTTTAAATGCTGGTCACTACAACAGAAACCTGATGGACCCCAGTGGCAGGCAGTAGGATCCATTTGTGCCATAGGTGTTCATCATGAAGTAGATCCAGTTTCACCTCTGAAACAGAGGCTTCAAATGGAACCTCCAACACAAATGTGAACCAGACCTTAGACACCACTTAGTAGCAGCTACAGATTCTGCAGGGTGTACTGATGTGCATCATTTTTTCCAATGAAATTTGTTCCTGAAAAATAGGTTTCAATACACCAATGGGTCTCTTCAATGAGGAGCAGTATATCTCCCTTTCTGTTTGAGTTGTAGCCAAGCCAATTCTCTGCCAACCAGTAACTAAAAAATCCTCCTCCTCCCCCCAAAAAAAATAAAATAAAAATAAAAAATTGGTCAGGACATCCAAAACAATTCCAAAGAAATCCGTATAGGTGCACGCTGGCGTGGCAGCGAAGCGACGCAAACACAACACAATATCAGCAGCACCCTACAAACGCCAAACAACAGTCAAAGGGAATATAGGAATTTTTTTCAAAATGCACTTCTGCTACTTTAGAATGCATGAAAATTTCAGGTTCTCAGCGCACATTTCTGATCAAAACGGTAACTGCCCATTCACCGCAAAAAGGGGACCTCGCTGCAGATGGGAACCTACTCTGAGATTTGACCTCACTTGGTGTCCGTATCCTATTCTGTATTGATGAGGGGCAAGAATCCCTAAAGCAACTGTGATGAAAGAGGAAAATGCATTAGTAAGTAGAACGTAAGGAGTTATAGTGCTATTTTCACCTCTTTCAACCAACATCTCTATATGACCTGTACATACACACAGTCTTCAGCTATAGGAATACTTGTTATGAGAAAAGTCATTCCTACAGTCATAGCCAAAAGTTTTGAGAATGATACAAATGTTAATTTTTACAAAGTCTACTGCATCAGGTTTTATAATGGCAATTTGCATATACTCCAGAATGTTATAAAGAGTGATCAGCTTAACAGCAATTAATTGCAAAGTCAATAGTTGCCTAGAAAATGAACTTTTTCCCCCAAAACACATTTCAACTTCATTGCAGGCCTGCCTTAAAAGGACCAGCTAACATCGTATCAGTGATTGCTCCATTAACACAGGTGTGTGGTTTTGATGAGGACAGGCTGGAGATCAATCTGTCATGATTAAGAAAAGAATCACCACCACTGGACACTTTAAAAGTCGGCTGGTGATTGGCATCATTGTTTCTCTTCTGTTAACCATGGTTATCTCTAAAGAAACACGTGCAGTCATCATTGCACTGCACAAAACTGGCCTAACAGGGAAGAGTATCGCAGCTAGAAAGATTGCACCTCACTCAACAATCTATCGCATCATCAAGGAATTCAAGGAGAGAGGTTCCATTGTTGCCAAAAAGGCTCCAGGGCGCCCAAGAAAGACCAGCAAGCGCCAGTACCGGCTCTTAAAAGTGTTTCAGCTTCGGAATCGGGCTACCAGCAGTGCAGAGCTTGCTCAGGAATGGCAGCAGGCAGGTGTGAGTGCATCTGCACGCACTGTTTCATATTTTCATAGTTTGTAAGGCTAAAAAAAAGACAAGTCGTCCATCTAGTTCAGCCTGTTGTGCTAAGGCGGAGACTCATGGAGCAAGGCCTGGTGTCAAGGAGGGCAGCAAAGAAGCCACTTCTCTCCAGAAAAAACATCAGGGACAGACTGATATTCTGCCAAAGGTACAGGGAGTGGACTGCTGAGGACTGGGGTAGTGTCATTTTCTCTGATGAATCCCCTTTCCGAATGTTTGGAACATCTGGAAAACAGCTTGTTCGGAGAAGACAAGGTGAGCGATACCACCAGTCTTGTCTCATGCCAACTGTAAAGCATCCAGAAACCATTCATGTGTGGGGTTGCTTCTCAGCCAAGGGAATCGGCCCTCTAACAGTCTTGCCTAAAAAACACATCCATGAATAAGAAATGGTACCAGAATGTCCTCCAAGAGCAACTTCTCCCAACCGTCCAAGAGCAGTTTGGTGATCAACAATGCCTTTTCCAGCATGATGGAGCACCTTGCCATAAAGCAAAGGTGATAACTAAATGGCTCAGGGAACAAAACATAGAGATTTTGGGTCCATGGCCTGGAAACTCCCCAGATCTTAATCCCATTGAGAACTTGTGGTCAATCATCAAGAGATGGGTGGACAAACAATAACCAACAAATTGTGACAAAATGCAAGCATTGATTGTGCAAGAATGGACTGCTATCAGTCAGGATTTGGTCCAGAAGTTGATTGAGAGCACGCCAGGGAGAATTGCAGAGGTCCTGAGGAAGAAGGGTCAACACTGCAAATATTACAAAACGTAATTAGGCTGTGCACATCTAAAATATACTTTGAAAACGTAAGCATAGGTGCACACTGAAAAGGCAATAGCATACATCTAATACAAAAAAACAGTGGCACACTAAAGACTAAGTAAAACCTCAAGGTATATAGGAATATTGGAAATGCATAACTGCTAAGGAAAAGATGAAAAACCTGGCACTCTTAGTTTACAGTTTTTGATCAAAGATTGTATTAAGCTCACCTCCCAAAACATCAAGGGGTTCCCAGAGCAGGTGAGTCCCTATCACTCCCTGAGATGTTGAGTCTGAATGGACTCCTAGTGAGGTAACATGTTAGTGGTTAGGGACTCACCTGCTCTGGGAACCCCTTGATGTTTTGGGAGGTGAGCTTAATACAATCTTTGATCAAAAACTGTAAACTAAGAGTCCCAGGTTTTATTCATATTTCCTTAGCAGTAATGCATTTCCCAATATCCTATATACCTTGAGGTTTTACTTAGTCTTTAGTGTGCCACTGATATTTGTATTAGATGAACACTGCAAATATTGACTTGCTGCATTAACTCATTCTAACTGTCAATAAAAGCTTTTGTTAATCATAATATGATTGCACTTGTATTTCTGTATGTGATAAAAACATCTGACAAACACATAAAAACCAGAGGGCAACAGATCAGGTGAAAATATAAGATTTGTGTCATTCTCAAAACTTTTGGCCATGACTATTATTGTAAAATATTGCTCTGCTTTTCTCTGACAGCTTATTAACCGATAATATTGTGTTTTTCAGAATGTGAAGTATATGTTTGGTATAGTTGGCATTCCAGTCATTGAAGTTGCAGTCGCCGCTCAAGTAGCTGGGATCAAGTATGTGGGCATGAGAAATGAACAGGCTGTAAGTACTATTGGTTTTATACAAGCACAATGTTTTCAGGACAAGATTTGCCCTTATGGAGTCTTTATCTGCATCTTTTGGGCTGCATGTATTTCGGGCGTAATTTTTGTCAAAATACTGCCGAAACACAGCCCGATGTACAATACAGTGGTCATAGACATCATTGTAAAATATGTGTTGTCAATCCTGTGCTGCGTATTTTTCGTAATTCAGCGGGCGTCTGAAAAAAGTGTCATTTCACTTCTTTTCAGGCATATACGCACTGGCAAATAATAAAGTATAATAGGCACAGGTAGGTGTGCCTCGGGCGATTACGCGTCACTAGCGATGTTAAAATGCGCAGAATTTCAACAGCGCAATGAACACGTACTGTAGACTATACACCTTGTGAGCCCGGCCTTAAAAAGACCAGTGACATCTCCTGACATGTCGGTTTTAGTAAATACTTATGTTCTCCTTGAACAGTTCTTCCCTTATAAGGGTAGGTTCACTTGGTATACAGCGGCATGTACTGTTCGCGGGGTGTTTTAGAAGTACGCGCTGGCCAGCACATACTTCTAAAGCGCTCACAGCCGGCTCCCATTGACCTTCCCTTTTCCGAGCATGTAAGCGCCATGAAGAAGTGACATGTCATTTCTTTTTCCTGATGTATATTGTATGCCAGGGAAAACGTCGGGTATTCATAGCTCGCTATGAATTACCGTGTTTGCGGGGCGTAATTCGATTGTATTGCAGCCGCAATGGAAGGAGGAGAGGGAAAAACTAACGCAACAAAAAACTACACTGTGGCAGAAAGAGGTTAAAGAGGACCTGTGACCTCTCCAGATGTGTCGGTTTTAGTAAATCCTTATGTTCCCTGTAAAAAAACCAGTTCTGGAGCATCTTGTCTTATAACTCTCACAATGAGAGCTATGAATTACTGATAGGCTGCCAGTGCTGGTTGCTATAGCTACAGACCTGGCTTCTACTGCAGCCTAGTAGAAGCCAGTAAACACGCCCCTGAATTCAAAGTGAAACCAAGAAAACGGGACTGAGGTAAGATGAATCAATGTAGTGAGACAACCCCTCTAAGTGCTGGTTTGTACTCTGTGCTATGTGTTGAGTGTTACAAGGCTGAAAGCGTTGTATCTCTTCTGTAAGGTAACAAAAAGATGTTCTAGCGAGAGATCAGACCCAACAGATCATCAACTGATAACATATCCTAGCAATATGCCATTACTTTTTATGATGGGAATACTCCTCTTAGGCTAAGTCCACGCGAAATGGGTTTTGCGGCTGATTTTCAGACGCTCTGCGAATTTGGAAACCGTCTTAAAACCAACAAACAATCATCTTCATAGACTTTTATAGAAAATTTGCCCGGTAGTCTACACTGAACGGATTTTCAGCCAGACGGATCTTCATACCGCTGGCGTTCCAAAAAACTTGGAACGTGCACAATCTTTTGCCCAGTTTTCAGCTGTGCTAGTCAGTGGTTAAGGGGGACGGCCAAATCCGCAAACCGCGGACAGACCTATCCCCCAAAAGGCAAGAAAATGGATTTGCTCCGGTCCAATATTCTTAAGATCTAAATTCATTTATTGAGACATTAAAATAAGCCATAGGCAAAAACGTGTGCACAGAGGGGTGACAAGCTGACGCGTTTCGGGCCAGAACTAAGACTAAGGGCAACATCTTGCCCGAAAAAAAACGCGTCAGCTTGTCACCCCTCTGACCACTCTTTGCACACGTTTTTGCCTATGGCTTATTTTAATGTCTCAATAAATGAATTTTGATCTTAAGAATATTGGACCGGAGCAAATCCTTCTTCATGCATTTCGTCTCTGACTGTACTGCGTTTCATGGGACGTGGATTTGAGCACGGACCATCCATTGGACATTTTGGATAAACATCAGGAGGGGAGCTGGCTATTTTTCATTATATTGAATTTGTCTATGCCCCAAAACCATTGAAAAGATGATAAAATACTGGCTGGATTCTTAATCAGAATCTGACCGGTATTTTGTCGCTGCCGTGTGGCCATATCCTTATTTTAAATCCTCTACTATAAATCTAACCTTTTGCTGTACCTAATATACATTACAAATATTTTTCCTTGCTTTGTAAATACACATGCTTTTCTATTTTAGGCTTGCTATGCTGCCTCCGCTGTGGGATACCTGACAGGCAGGTAAACACAACATCACCAGTAGCAAGAAAACAGACAGCAGTATAATTTACCAGTACTAGTTACAGCAAACAAACTATGGTTTACAGCACATTGTGATGTTTACCTGTTTAGATCATATGTCCTGTAAGAAAGCATATTAAAATAATACCAGCAGCACTTTACTGAAGGATTGCAAAATATTAACACATGTTTGTATTAATGCAAATTCATTCTCCACTTTCAGACCTGCCGTGTGCCTTGTAGTGTCTGGACCAGGACTTATCCATGCCCTTGGTGGTATGGCAAATGCTAACATGAACTGCAGGTATGAAAACATTGTATTAGTGCACCTACTGTGATATTTCATCGCCATTTTTAAACATGGTTTTCTAAAACCTCATG
The DNA here is from genome assembly GCA_025379985.1 of Phyllomedusa bahiana. NCBI lineage: Eukaryota > Metazoa > Chordata > Amphibia > Anura > Hylidae > Phyllomedusa > Phyllomedusa bahiana. Next base: position 95,376 of record JAODAL010005255.1, read on the forward strand.
TAAAGGTATTTGATAATGGAGATTCATGTTCAAGGAATCTCCATTTTTGGTAGTAACTACACTTCTAGGCTCCCAAAAATTTAGACATAGACCTCCAAAAAATTGCTCCATAATTGTGCAGAAAATGTGTGATAAAACTAAACCTTTTAATGTCGCAGTCCTATTTTATTTTATTTTTTTTTTTGTCGCATTCGCTTTTTCTCCCCCTCCCCCCTATCAAGAGAGGTGAAAATAATTCTTTTGGTCTAAGTAGTTGTTTGGGGGCTTGTTTTTTGTGGGACAGCATTTAACTTTTTTATGTCATTGACCATACCATATAATGTTGTGAAAGCTCTCCAAACAATTCTATGTAGGGTGGAATGTGAAATAAAGTAATTGCACAATTTAAAAAAAAATTTTTTTTGTGGGGAGTGGGTGGGGGTTAGTCTTTATGGAGTTCACTCGCTGGAATCAATGACGTCATTTGTATTCTGTAGGTCGGTATGATTCCGCTGATAGCACATTTGGGGAGCATTCAGAATGTTTCAGTACTTAAAGAAAAAAAAAAAAAAGACAAACAATTTTTTAAATTTTTTCAATTTTGCGCTGCAGCACCATTTTGTGCGACCATTAACCTTTTTGGTTTTCGATCTATGAACCTGAGAAAGGGCTCTCTTTTTGTGGGCTAAAGTGGAGTTTTTATTGGTACCATTTTGGGCTACATGAGACTTTTTGATCTCTTTATTCTAATTTTTTTAGGAATGTAAAATAACCAAAGTGCAATTTTTTGGGCGTTGGGATTTTGTGTTTTTCTACAGCGTTCACCACACAGGATAAGTGATGCTATATTTCAATAGATTGTAATTTTACGGATGCATCGATTCTAATTACATGTAATTGATAAAACTAATAGAAAATGTACATAGTGTTTTTAACTTTTAATACTTTTTTTATTTTTTTTTACTTGTATTTCCCCTTGGATACTTAACCATTAGGGGGCGTTATCACTTTTCTGCAATACAGTGGTATTGCAGAAAGCTGTGAAAGGATGACTCCTACTACATCCTGCCAATGGCGAGGTGTAATAGGGATAGTAACATGGCAGCAATGGAGGCTTTCATTAGACCTCTGACTGCCATGACAACTGGCATCCCGCAATGTTGTCGCAGTGGTGTGCGATTGGGCATAAGAACGATGCACAGCACAATTTGTCATTCATTTAGATGCCGTGATCACTCTGCCGTCTTAACTTTTAAACAGCCGGGATTAAACTCTCTCAATGGCATTATGACGTATCAGTACACTAAATATTGGTAGGGGGTTAAAATTGTAGTCTTGGTGTCACGGTCTCCTGCTCAGCCTACAGGCCAACTTGATTATGTTTGAATGTTCTCTGTGCTTTCTTTCCATCTCCCCATTTTTTTTATATCCCTGTAGTCAGAAAAAAAAAACCCTGCAAAGTGTGAGCATCACCTAATTTTCCAGCTAAAAACGCAGTTTTTCTAAGGGCTTTTGTTCAAAGTGTAGCAATGACAGCTCTGTCTGGTTCATTTTTAACTATATATCAGTAAATCGTATAGAAGTCCATTGACTGGTTTCTGGTACCATTATGGTATGTTTTGATGCAATGCATAGAGCAGCCGACTATGCTATTCTTTCCATCAGTAGAACCAGAACCCCTGATGGAAGCCTCAAGCCACCACTGTGAACACCACATCATTTTCTCTCTTTGTAGAATACTTAAAGGAGTTGTCTCCCCACAGGGTTTCAAAGAATGCATGAAAGAAATTCTCTGTCACTTCCGGGTTTTCATACTAATTTGCATAAGCTCCTTGCTTGTACAGCTACTTTGTGCTTTCAGATGCTAATTAGATTAGATTAGCTTCTCAAACTACTCTAAGGACTTCTTATCTGATCCCCAAAACAAAAGCCCTAATTACAGAGCTGTTTACTTGAGATAAATCAAGCTTTTTACCATCTGGCAGCACAGGACACTGACTGACACTGCTGACCTGTGTGATGACTCACTCTCTGTTATCTCATTGAACAAACAGCCCGGGGAGATTTTTTTTACAGGTCAGTTACTGAGGGAACTGAAATAGCCACAAGGTAATAAATTCCCCTTGTATCTCTTTAGGGAAAACAGAGAACAATGCAATATATTTGGAAAATGTCTTTATTTTGTGTTCCCTACAATTTGAAAGCTATTCTTTGTAGCGAGACAACCCCTTTAAGTCTTTCTTTGGTTACATTACACCAAGAAACTAAACCTATGCAGCGTCCGTACTGTCATATTAGTGGAATTAAGCCACAGCTGTAGAAGTCATTGTGCAGACTTCAGATTGTATTTTTAATTACAGCAATATTTTTTTACTTTTAGGCCAGTCATTGTCTTAGGAGGGTCTTCTGATTCTAACCAGGAAACAATGGGGGCTTTCCAAGAATTCCCTCAGGTATCTGTGTGCATTGTTTTGGGAATTGCATCTGATTTGGGTCGAATATGTCATTGCATTGTGATAGCCATGTGATTTTCTTGTATATTTTTTAGGTTGAAACTTGTAGACTATATAGTAAATTTTCTGCTAGACCTAGCAGCTTGGAAGCCATACCGTCTGTGGTTGAGAAGGTATGTTGTTTAAAGCAAGTGTCTTTAAAAATATGTAATTCAGTATCTATAAAGGATGGTTAACACTTTTTTTTTTTTTTTTTCCTCTGTGCCTGCTGGTCTACATTAGAAGAGAGCAATTATCTGTGACTACAGATTAGCTACCCTGTTTCTCTAAAAAATAAGTTCTACCCCAAAAATAAGCCCTAGCATGTGTTTTCTGGATTTTTTGAGTATGCTGAAACTATAGTCCCTACCCTAACAATAAGTTATGGTTACAGTTCATAAAAAAAAGGGGTTTAGACTTAAAGGGGTTGTCTCACTACAAGGATTGCTTGTTATGTTAAAGATCTTGCAAAAACAAATCAATCTGCAATATATGTCCATTAACAGTGTCCTACCTATTCTGAGATATCCCTCTTGTATGGGCTGCATCAGCTCCTCAGGTTGCTACGACTACAGACCTGTTCAGTCTTTCATGATAGGCTGCCAGCACTGGGTGCTATAGCTACAGACCTGGCTTCTACTGCTGCCTAGTGGAAGCCAGTAAACACACCCCTTGAATTCAAAGTGAAACCAAGAAAACAGGACTGAGGTGAGATAAATCATTGTAGTGAGACAACCCCTTTTAATACATGTAAAAAGTAAATAAGTACAGCAGAACAGATACAGGAGACCCTTCATCAAGGAAAGCAGGCACCCCAAAAAGAATCAAAAGGCCCCATAATAATAAGAGTTGGCTGGTGCCGGGCTCTCAATGGAAACAGTTGGAATGGCAAGGAACCTGACAGTGACGCCGATCTGTGCTTGAGAATCCATCCATCATCGGCACCTGCCGACTCGAATTGTTTTGGGTGTAAAGGGGTCTGGTAAGTGAGATTCTTTTGAGGGTATCTGCTTTTCTAGATGAAGGTGTCTGTGTTTCTTGATGAATAGACGTCCACCATTTACTGCAGTACTGTATGTATCGGTAAGCAGAGGAACAAGAGAGTAAGATATCCCCTGAAAATAAGCCCTAACCCATCATTTAGAGCTAAAAATAATATCAGACCCTGTCTTATTTTTGGAGAAACACAGTATAATTGCTTCAGGGAGTCTGATGTAGTCTGAATTACACCTCCTGAATCATTATTGGTGAGGACTGCTGTTCTTCTCCCTTCCCTGCAAATGATTGGCAGCTGTGTATAAACACGTCTGTTACAGGCTCAGCATTAGAATGGGGGAAAAAATCTCTCCTTAGGGAGAGACGCCTTTCAGACGTCACTGACTGTTTTGCATAAAGCAAAGGCTTATGGGAAAAGAGCTGAGGAGCTCCACAGCGCACTCTATTGGATGTAGGTATCTTCAATTCACATGTGGCTCGCAGGAGCCTTGCAATATGAAAGGGATTTGAGCCGAACCAGTTCATCTACAGACAGCTATTTTGGGGTATTTGCCCCTCGTCACTGCAGAGTAGAATTTGCTGGCTGAGCGTGAAATCGGTGCGTGGACAGATGATAACCAGAAATCCAGAGGCAAAATGATTTAAAAACAGATTACTGAACCACAACTTAGAAACAATACATATGTCAGATAACTGCCACATATGTACCAAGGCAAAATGGGAAGGTCTTCCCATACGGGACCATCCACATAACAGATCAGCTCATAGCCAGCTACAAACTGGCCACCAAATGCAAAACAATGACCGCTGCACCCTCTCTGCTGGCCTCCTTCTGTGTAATCAAAGCAGGGTGTAACTCCCAGGCGTGATGAATAGAAGAGCACGGAGTATGCCCATGGATTCCACTAGGCAAGATAATCAATCTTCAAAAGCAAGGATTCTCCAGCTCCTTCATATATATAACATATATTTTATTTCCAAAACTTTAAAACTCCATATCCATATATGATACCATGAATAAGGGTGCTTTCACCCGAAACGCGTGGGCTTTTTGGGTCCTGGATATGGATTTTTAAAGTTTTGGAAATAAAATATATGTTTTATATATGAAGGAGCTGGAGAATCCTTGCTTTTACAAACTGACCACGTTACAGAACTTTTGGCCGTCCTTCCCATTCACTTCTATGAGAGTACTGAATATAGCCGGGTGAGTGTGCTCTGCTATACTTGAAACTCTGAATAAAAAATGAATAGGGATGGTGGCTGCAAACACTGCCCTCCTCATTCTGTAACACGGTCGCCTTGTAGTTAGCTATGAGCCGACCTGTTGCACGGATGTTCTTTGTTGGAATACCCCTTTAAATATTTAGTGGAAGTGAAATAATGTAGTAATATACATCTTATAAAATATTGGAAAAAAATTAGTATAGGCAGCACAAATATTCTAGAGGAAAAGTACATTTGAAAGTAAAAGAATCATGACGTTAACTTGCATAGCGTGGTGACACCTGGTGTATGCAGTGTATAGTGCACGTCTTCCTCATGAGTACTGTGGACACACTTGTCTATTTACTCTCACCAGCCAGGTCTCTGCATAGTGATCCTCTGTTTTCTTGCAGAGAAGCTGAGAGAATTGTCAGTTTTGCACTCACTCTGTCACCTCATGCTGTGGGTGGTTCTATAGCAGTGATTAAGCGTCTTCAACTTCTAGGGAGCCATTACTCTGACAGTGCAGGAGATTATCTCTAACAGGATTACAGATAAAGCCATGCATTTCAGTCCCCACAGCACATGTACCCTTTGTTTAGTAAAGTTAATCTTGTTAGATATAATTAGTTTGCTTCAATCTCCGTCCATTAGTGGGGTGACTTCACTTCTTGCTCTCAGCTAATCAAATAACAGAGATCCCAGCTCTCGGCTATTCAGATCAGATGTCCGTCTGGTATGCAGGTAAACATAGAAAACTATGTGCACTTCAGAGCACATAAAAAAAGAGCTTATTTCATGAGTAAAGTAAAATGTATTGGCCAATGTATTTAGAAAAAGTCTTCATTTAACGGTTCTTTTAGGTTAAAAGCATATCTTTGTAGTGAGAAAACCAGTTTAAGGTTGAATTTACAATTTTTGTTTAATATTTGCTTTCTATGCAGATCGTTATTGTAACGGTTTATATGAGTATGATAAGCAGTGTATCTGATAAACAGTCATTTGACTGCTTTTCTTTTCCCCAGGCTGTGAGAATTAGCATGTACGGCCGACCTGGTGCTTGTTATATTGATATACCCGGAGACTTTGTAAACAAAATGACTGACAGAAGTGCCATGAGGTATGTTCATAATAGTATCAAATATTAACTTTACACTCCATAGTATACAATAGTGTATGAATACCTCTTCTGGGTTTCAAGACATTAGCCCATCCTTTTTTAGTAGTTTCATTAAATTATTTTTTTATATTAACAATTTTTTTTTTTTTTTTTTTTTTCTCCTTTAGTTCATTAGAAGTTGCATCAGGTACACAGTAGTACCAGTAATTTTTCTTACCTGCAGCTGAATACAGGGTTTATCACTGCTGCCACTGGGTCATGGGACCTGCACTCTGAGTTGCTGACACACACAGAATAGTTGTGTGATCTGCAAGTAAATCTCTCAATGCATTCCTATGTGAGGTTCAATATCAGTCTCTCAAGAATATAGAGAAATCGACTTCCAGTCAGCATCAAAAGCGCAGTGTTTTTCAGCTAATCTGAGAGCAGGTCACGTGACCTTACAGGGACTGTTGCATCAGCCAGATATTCATTATTCAGCCGCACGTAAGCAAAATTTCTGGCACTACAGTGTACCTAAAAGCAATTTCTAACGATCTGAGGGGGAAAAAAATGGAGTGGTCATTTAAGAGTTCATTGACTTTCAAGGTTGCATTATTTTAGGTTGCCACGTTTCTTTTTCAATAGTTTTTATTGTTTTGAATAAAGAATATTCAACATCCAAATTAGTATTGTCATAAGTTTAATGTAATATTTACATCACAATGTGTCATGAAATACATATTGGAAATATGCAGCATAGGCCAAAATGTTACGACAACTGAAATTTTATTTTTTTTATTTTCAGGTATACCTTGCATAGTAAACATAATGCGCCTAAAAATGATGCGCTATGCGCCTATTGAGGCGCATCGCACATCATTACAAGTGTATATGTGTTAGGCGCATTTCATATACTTGTAATGATAAGCTATGCGCCTCCATGTGCGATGTGCCTCGATAGGGGCATAAAATACTCTACCAATGAAAAGTGTAGCATATCGTTAGAAGCATATGTAATGCCCCTATCGAGGCACATCGCACATGGAGGCGCATAGCTTATCATTACAAGTATATGAAATGCGCCTAACACATATACACTTGTAATGATGTGCTGTGTGCCTCAATAGGCGCATTTCGTTATGGAGGCACACGGCACATCATTTTTAGGCGCATTACAATGTGTCAGTCCTGGCATATAATGCGCCTAGTTTCTGTGTACGACAGTTCATTTAAATCCAAAATATGGCATCAAAATCGGTTTTAGCGCAATATAGACCAAAAAACTGGCGTTGGCGTGTTGGGAAATGTCGCCCTAAATATTCAATACAATATTGATGTCAAAGATCATCAGTGTTGTAGACTTCAGACTTGGCAAGATCACAATCTGAAATTTTTGAGATAAAGTGAATAAATAAAGATGACTGGCAAAACAGGAAGAGGGACAAGCGTATATAAGAGGGTATATACAAGAAAATAAAATGGGAGAGTGACAGAAAGGGAGGGTATCCTGGACAAGCTGTCAAGATAAAACCTATGTACTTTCAAACAAGTGGGCATACAATATTATGTCAGAAATTTGCTATCACTGTATGGCAGTGCAATGCTTCTTGTATGCACATGTGTTTAATAGGAGTAGATCACAAGTCTTTAGATCCATGATATCGATTCTGTTGCTACTACTTTCCCTGTCTTTCATTAAACATTACTGTTCTAGGCTATTAAAACTATATGTAAACTGTTTTTGTATCTCCAGATTTCCAGAATGTTGTTTGCCAAGTCCTGTCAGCTTGGCTGACTCATCAGAAATACAGAAAGCTGTTGCCCACCTGAAGAGCGCTCAGAACCCTTTGATAATAGTTGGGAAAGGTACGTGATCAGATTTTTTTCTTCATTTATTACTTCATAAACGTATGTATTTTACAATAACCATAGCATAATGACAATACAAAATAGCAATATAGTCGTGACGGTAGATTTAGGCACTTCCACAGTTACCACTCCTGTCTGTGCAGCTGCAATGAAGATGGGGGCAAAGGGTCCCCCGTTCTCAAGGAAGGTGGAACCAGCACCCGTCAGATACATATGACATTTCCTGCTTTCACTTGGCATTCAGGGGAGTGTTTACTGGCTTTGACTAGGCCGCAGTAGAAGCCAGGTCTGTAGCTATAGCAACCAGTGCTGGCAGCCTTTCAGGAAAGTTCTAACAGGTCTGTAGCTCTAGCGACCTGAGGAGATGATGCAGCCCATACATGAGGGGATATCTAGGCATAGGTAGGACATGGTTAATAGACACGTATTGCAATGTGACTTGTTTTTGCAAGATCTTTAACATATTAAACAACCCCTTTAAGGCTGGTTTCACAGACCCCTGTGTTGGTGCCGTTTTTTGTCAGATGCTACATAAAAGTCTGTAGTATAGTATTAAAAAGTCTACGTACAGGGTGTTGTGGTTTCGTCATTTCATTTCTGGGGTCTGTGGTATTTTTATTAAAACGCAATGGGGCACATTAACTGTGGCAATTGCGGCAAAAGTTTGGCGCAATAGGCATCAAAATATTGTTGTATATGCTTTACACCACATTCATAAGATGCTTTAGACTCTTGTCTGACAAACGGGGCCATGCGCCACTAAACATGCCAAAATTTCGATGAGGTTTATGGCACAAACTAAGCAAATCTATTAAATGGTATACAGCTAGATGTAATGACCTCACCTGCCCACCTTCCTGCTGACCCTAGCAGGAGGGTGCTTAAATGGGTTTTGCCACAATCTCATTTCACACCTTCTGTATCCAGCTCTTCAGTTCTGTGTGCTCAGAAAGAGGCGTGTGTGATTTGTTTGAATTGCCTATCATGGGACCCAGCAGGATGACATCACCAGGCCTTTCCTCTCTGTAGTCAAAGAAAGGTCTGTTTATGTAAAGCATTGTGAGTAGCTGAGAGGTAAAGCTTTTGCCTCCAGGCACAAAGGTCCTAGGTTCAGATCCCTACAAGTACCAAACCTGTTGGTTTTTTTTTGTTTCTCTTTATCAATGCACAAACCTGATTGAGGTTTCTTTTTTATTTATTTGCACTGTTTGACTAATTACTAATGAGGACAGAGGAAGAGAGTAGAGTGACAGCACCTGGGGTTTGAACACTCAGTAGCTGCCTGAGAGGAGAGGTGATGTCTTGAGCATGTGCGACCAGGACTTAGGAGCTCTCATCACTGGTCGTATCCCCTGGAGACGAGCTGTAAGCAATGGATCACTGAAGGAGCAGCGAAAACCAAAACGGTCCAGAATTTTAATAATAATGAATGGTGAAAATGTTTCTTATTTAATTTGCAAGCTTCCCACGTCAATTTTACTTCATGGCAAAACCCCTTTAACAGGCACTTTGCAAGACTGGCTAGACAGCCAATGATCAGGTAGAGACAATGAACCAGTGAACTGGACTCCTTATTTAAACCTGGCTGGTTCACCTGCTCGATGCCAGTTATTGAGCCTTGTGCGTGTATTCAGTGATATTGTGATAGTTTCTGACCCAGCTTGCCTGTGACTACTCTCTTCTCAACCCTCAGCCTGAGTCGTCTTTTCTGGTAACGCCCCAGCTTTCCCTGACTGTGGCTTGCTTACTGTTTTCGCCTTCATGCCTCTTCTCACTTCTGTTTTTGATCTCTGGCCTTTTCCTGACTGCCCTTTACCTGCCAGTCCAACCAATTGGCAACTACTCTCTGGATGCAACCTGGGGATATGCAGCTGCGAAGTCCAGATCCCTGTTCCATGGGGTTAAAGGGTGGAGACATGCTATCACTTAGATTCTGCCAAACTGAGTAGCCAGCGCTAAGCCTGACTGTGGAGACGCTGTTGCTTGACAGGCAAGTCTCAGCACCTTGGTACAACTAGAAAGAAGTGTCTAACCATGTGCCAGATTTATCAATGCACTTTTAGATGATCTAGTCTTAAGTTTTAGACAGTATCAATGAATCTGCCCCCGTGTTCTCAAGGCATGGTGTTTTTCCTCCCTTTTATATTCTATTGTACAGCAATTTCAGGATGCTAGAAAAAAAAGTAATTGTACAAAATGTCTCAAAATGAACACCACCAAAAACACCATTTAAAAAGCTTGAAGTACATGCCTTTTTGTACATGCTTTTTAAAATGCAGAGAAAAAATAAGTTTGTAAAGGAATCCTAAAAGGAGTTTTTTTTTCAATAAAATATACTTCTGTCTTCCTTTAGATATACCACAATTTCTCAATAATTAGGTCAGTATAACTATCAGAAATCACTACACAAAACAACTACTGACTAAAAGGAATTACCTTTATTAAATATTGAATAAAAAGTGAGAATATTTAAAAACAGACCAATTAGTAACTGAACAGAGTTACAAAGAAGCCAATAAAGCAGATATGGATCGGTACAGATTTCATTCAAATAAAACAAAACGTAATATTTATATTGAGACTGTTCATGATATCCACTTATGAAACCACATTCAAAAGTATGGGGTAATTGTAATAGGGTAATCTATATCACGTGACACAAAATACACACCCCAAACACACATGTTAAACTATGAACCCATAGAAACCATGAACAATCTAACCCAATCTCATATACCTGTAATGGCTGCCGTGTGTGAACACAGTCACAGGCATATCAGCTCTGCTGTTCTTAGCTGAGCCATTAGACTAGGGCCACACAGCACAGGACAAAAAACTCATAGAAAACCAAATCCTAAAACTGTTCATAAAACAAGTTCTTGTAAAAAAAAAAACAAAAAAAAAAAACTAGGCGGTTTTAGTTTTGTCATGTTTTTTGTACGAATTTTGAATGGTTTTCAGTCCGTTTTGTAATGTATGCACAATTTTAAACCCCCTTTGGGCAGTTTTTCAGCGGAAAAGCACCAAAAAAACGTAATAAGACACCCAAAACCTGCCCAGAGGTTTACATAGACTGTGCTCATTTTTCCGTTGGATTTTCAGCGGTTTTAAAATACTAAAATCCTTTGCTGTGTAGACCTAGCCTTAGAGGGACACTGCTTATTGAAGAGCTTAAACCGTATGGAAGAAGGCTATAGAGCTCTACAGAGTTATATTTTCACAGAACATAATTTTAACAAGCTCTGTCCTGCTGATAACATAGCAGGGGGGTCCTCATAATCCCGGGCACTGCTGTTACTGTCCATTAGAGCACAGAGAGATGATTGGTCACATAGCGAAGCTTGTGTACAAAAGCAGAAGATAAGAACTGCTATAACTTTGAAGAGAAGCAACATTAGAACAGCAATGTATTTGGTAATAGTCTTTATTGACCTTTTGTCTACATGTTTACAGCTACTCTAAGAAATGTGAATCCCTTTTAGTGAGAGACCCAATAATTTCATTGGTGTATTGCCTCTTTTGGTTGACCACATTTCCTCTACACAGCTCTCTACACAGCATAACTATAGAGTAGGCTTTCATAGTTACCGATGTAAGGAATATACAGTTAGGATTGGTTATCGCGATATGCATCTTTTCATCATAAGCACCTCATGTTTTTCTTATAGGTGCTGCGTTCTCACGTGCAGAGGACAGCATTCGAAGATTGGTGGACGAATGTGGACTGCCTTTCTTGCCCACTCCAATGGGCAAAGGGGTTGTACCTGACAATCATCCACTTTGTGTTGCTGCTGCCAGGTCAAGGTATTTTTTTTTAAGACACCTTCTTACATAAATATTACGGATTCATAAACTACAGATCCATCCATGTCAGGGGCGTAGCTATAGAGGGTGCAGAGGTAGCAGTCGCTACCGGGCCCTGCAGCCTGAGGGGCCCAAAAGCCCTCCAGCCTCATAAGGAGATATCAACATTGTAAGTGGCACATTGTAACTAGGGGGCCCATTTCACTTTTTACACTAGGGCCCCGGAGCTTAAAGTTACGCCTCTGATCCATGTTTATGATTCATTCTGCTTAGAGATCCTTGAAACCAATTCAGTCTGTTTTTTTTTTCCACCAAAAACTAAAAGTAATGTCTGTACTTTTTTTTTCATTAGCTAGAAAAAGGATTCAATGCAAAGAGAGGGACCATTGGTTGGAAAAAGTGCATGGCAAAGAGAGCTTTTTAGAATTATTGGGTGGATTTTCACTAAAAACATGAACATGATTACATTGTATATATAACCCCCAGACACCAAAAAGCGCCCAATGCAGGCTAGATTCTGCCTATCTATCCTGGAACTTTTAGCTTGTAAACAAAGGCTTATGGGAAGGAGCTGAAGAGCTTGCCGGCACCATCTATTGGATGTAGAAATTCTCAGTTCACATGTGCCTCACTGAACCTTGCACAAGGGATTGAAGCCAAAGCAGTGAAGTTCCTCAACAGACAGCTGTTTCAGGGTATTTGCCCCTGTTCAGTGCAGAGTAGAACTTGCTGGCTGGTTGAAAGGCAAGTGAGGCTTAGAAGGGGTAATGTATCTCATTGGGGAGAATGAGCACCATGTCAGTGTGTGAGGATTTAATCACCTTTTCCACCTCACCGGGTATTTTGCATATAAACAAAGGCTTATTGGAAGAGCTGAAGACCTCGCCAGCGCTACCTATTGGATGTAGTAATCCTCAATTCACATGTGACTCACAAGAGCCTTGCATATGGAAGCTGTTTCCCCTAATCCTGTGTTTATATGCAAATTACCCGTGAGGTGGAAAAGGCGATTCAATCCTCACCCACTGACATGGTGCTCATTCTCCCCAGTGAGATACATTCCCCCTTCTAAGCTATACTCGCCACTTACCTAGCCAGCCAGTAAGTTTTACTCTGCACTGATGAGGGGCAAACACATCGAAACAGCTGTGTGTAGATGAACTTCACTCTTTTGGCTTTAATCTTTTTTACATTGCAAGGCTCTTGCGATTCACATGTGAATTGAGGATTACTACATCTAATAGGTGGCGCTAGCGAGCTCTTCAGCTCTTTCCCATAAACATTTGTTTATATGCAAAATACCCTGTGAGGTGGAAAAGGGGATTAAATCCTCACACACCAACATGGGGCGACATGCATGAAATTTGGCGTGTGAACGGCAAATTTCATGCGCATAATAATGGCACAAAATGCGCCTGATTTATGAACCCGCTCTACAGCGGGTCTTAAATCAGGCGCATTCTACCGCTTGCACGACAGTTCTGGCTCAGGTATACCACTTTGAAAGTGCTGTACCTGTTACAGCTGTAATGCGCCTAGAAGTGCTATAGCGAAGCTATAAATATGTAGCTTCGCTATGGTTCTAGTGCGCCCTGCCTCCCGTGCGGGAGATTTAAAAATGTATAAACAGGGCTGCGCTGGATATCGGGCTGAAAAGATGCAAGATATCTGGTGCCGCCCTGTTCATACATGTTGCCCATGGTGCTCATTCTCCCTAATGAGCTACATTCCACCTTTGAATTAGCTTGTCAGAGAGAAGGCATAACAATTCAAATATCTGTGTGTTTAGAACAATTGCCAAATATTGGTTTCTTCCAGTTTTTCATTTATTTGTATATAGACATTTTTATGGTGGAAATTCATTTAAAGTTTATGTTAAGATAAAGTTATATTATTATGTCAGTGTGCTATGGAAGAGGTTTTAGGTATCAAGCCTTCTTACTGGAAAAAAAAAAACACCATGGACTCCAATACTATAGCACTTTCCTTTTTTTTTTTTTTTTAAAACTACAACAAGTTGTCATGTGTTTTTTTTTTCTTAAGGACAGGGTTGCTAAAGAAAATGGGTAAATAATTTGTAGCTACCAGTATATGCCCTGGAAATAAAGCATGGGAAATAACCACACTCTATATGGACTTGAAACCTTTTAAAGAGGGTTTCATGATGACGAACCTCTTACAAAGAAGTCGGCAAATCATGTGGGTCCAGCTTCTCTTCCCACCAGAGATCACCAAGGGATGTCCATTTTAGCAAGACATCATAGAGAATGTCGCAGTATATGGCCACTATTCAGCTGAATTCGTGCAAAGTGGCTCTCTGTTTTGGCTCCTGGGGGGGTCCAGAGTCCTCTTCATGAGACCGCACCATTCTGTTTCCAGCTTTGCAATACCCATAATGTTAGAAGCTCTGAGAGGACTTTTCTTTAAAAAGTTGAGGATATTTTAATAGAAGGTTGTTACGTTAACCCACCTTCATATCTAATAATATATGTTCTTACTAATGATTTGCTACATATTACTTATGCTAATGGTTTATTAAAGATATTGTACAGGATTAAAAAAAAAAAAAAGTCTGCTTTTTCCAACATCACTTTTAGTAGTATAATGTTGTACCGTGTTAGCCATAGAAAGTAATAGAAGAGTGAAGACATCAGGCGATGCCTTTTAGAGGCTAAGGGTATGTTCACACAGGGTAATTTCGGCACGCATTTCACCGCGTATTTGCGCTATAAAATGGGCGAGATGCGCGCCAAAATTACGGTAATCCATAGTTCTCATAGAGAACTATGGATTACGCTTCATCCCCCCCAACCGTACAATACGATCGTATTGTACGTGTGGGGATATAAGTGACGTCAATTATTTTCGGCAAATAAGCGCCGCGAGTAATAATGGTGCCGGCATGCTGCCGCGGGAATGCGTGCGTATTAGCGCAGGCTCCCGAAATACACAATGTACGCACCGCAGTACATCGTGTGAACATTCCCTGAGTATACTCTGTTAGCCTCTAAAAGGTATCGCCTGATTTCTTCACTCTTCTACAACGATTACGCTATTTCATATGCACAGACGATGTTTCTGTAATGTAGTAATGTGCTTGTTTGTGCTTTTAACAGTGCATTGCAGAATGCTGATGTGATCCTGCTGTTAGGAGCCAGACTGAACTGGATTTTGCACTTTGGTCTTCCACCTCGATTTCAACCAGATGTAAAGATTATTCAGGTCAGGAATTAGCTTGTTTTGGTCACATAAATACACTAGAAACTGATAACAAAATAAATGCTAAACAGAAAACTGTATTAAATTTACTCATATAGACCTTTAATGAAAACATATAGGATACATCAGTAGAGGACAAGGGAAGCCTGAATGCATGATGAAATGTAAAAAAAATAAGTGCCCTCACCCTTAACCCCAGATGGTTCTGAAGATTTAACACAGGATTCTACTCAACTTTGCTTTTACTAATTGTTTAAAGGACCACTCCTAGTTTTTTCTCCCCTTTATTTAATTAGAAATTGCTTCTAGGTACACGGTAGTGCCAGTAATTTTGCTTACCAGCAGCTGAATACAGGATTTCTCATGGTTGCCATTAAAGGTATTGTCTCACTACAAAGATTTGTTTTTCCAAGATCTTTAACATAAAAAGCAGTCACTTTGCAATATATGTCCATTAACAGTGTCCTACCTATTCCTAGATCTCCCCTTTTGTATGGGCTGCATCAGCTCCTCAGGTCGCTTAGCTACAGACCTGTTCAATTTCTCATGATAGGCTGCCAGGACTGGTTGCTATAGCCACAGACCTGGCTTCTACTGCAGACTAGTAGAAGCTATTAAACACGCCCCTGAATTCAAAATGAAACCAAGAAAACAGGACTGAGGTAAGATGAATCAATGTAGTGAGACAACCACATTATGTGATCATGTGGCTGAAAAACACAGCATGGTTGTGTGTGACCAGAGAGTGAATCTGCATTCCTATGGGGGATTCAAAGTCATCCTCCTAGGAATGTATAAAGAGCTTGGCTTCCTGGTCACATTTACTGCATGGGGTCTTTCAGCCAAGTGCAGGTCATGTGACTTAACAGAGACTGTTGCATCAGGCATATATCATATATTCAGCTGCAGGTAAGCAGCTACAGTGTATCATAAAACAACTCTTGATCTTAGGGAAAAAATAACCTGGTGTAAACCTGTGCAAGATGAAAAACCTTACATATGTGGGCGCATAAATACTCACTGATCACTAAACTAAAGGGAATGCAGTGTTTTTTCAGAGAAAAGTTCCCCTTTTGGCTCAAGTCAGCTTACTTTGGGGCTTTATATAAAAGATCTATTCACAGGGCTCCAGACTCCAAATAAATCCAGTTTACGGGCATCGGGACCTCAGAGAGTTCATGCTCAGACACTTTTTATTTTAGAAATGATGCTTATATAACTATTTTGTTCTTCTAGTTGATTTCAAAATCATTATTTCTTCTGTATCTGACAGGTTGACATTTGTGCAGAAGAGCTTGGCAATAATGTTAAACCTGTAGCAAGTCTCTTAGGGGATGTTAATGCAGTGACTCAGCAGGTAATTGAGAAGACGGGGTAATGATGTGTCCCTCTGACTTGTCACTTATCACAGCACCCACTCTTCCAACTATGAGTAAAAACTTTGCAATTTAATGTAAAACGTTATACAACTAATATGTGTGAGCCACCACCACTGAGCCACCGTGCTGACCTATAATGATAAAATGATATCTAATTTCAGTGGCAATATAATGTTGGCACATCCTCCCACTTCGCACTAGACAAAGAACGTGATTCTTGACACAAGAAATAATAATTAAATCCAGTGGTGCACAGTTTGGATCCTCTATCAGCCATTCAGTTTCCTTTTTTTTTTTTCTCCATCTCGGGTAAGCTGTAATGAAAGTTTACCCCATATGCTAGTGCATCTCAAAAAATTAGAATATCACTGAAAAGATAATTGATATCAATAATTTAAGTCAAATAGAGAAACCCATATATTGTATAGACTTATTACAGGATGAATTACAAGGTTTAATATACAGTATATACTCGAGTATAAGCCGACCCGAGTATAAGCCGAGGCACCTACTTTTGCCCCAAAAAACGGGAAAACTTATTGACTCGAGTATAAGCCTAGGGTAGAAAATGCAGCGGCTACTGGTAAATTTTAAAAATAAAAATGGATACTAATAAAATTACATAGATATATGGCCCTATATGCAGGTATAGGCAGGTATATGTCCCAAATGGCACGTATATGGCCCCATAGGCATGTAATAGGCAGTTATATGTCCCCCATAAGCAGATTACATAGGGCCCCATGTTTTAGGGCCGGCTGTAGGCAGGTATAGGGCCGGCTGTAGGCAGTTTAAAAAAATCAAAAACAATCACTTACCTGGCTCCCTCGCCGCTCCGTCTCCCTCGCCGCTCCGGACTCCCGCGCGCTGTCCTGCAATTTCCCGCCACAGGCGGGTGACGTCATCAGGCCGTGCACGCAGCGTGATGACACACGCTGCCTGTGCTGGAAACTGCGGGTGGCCGTGAGTCTGCTTGCGGCCGCCCGGAGACCACTGCGGGGCACGGAGCGCTCGCTCTGTGCCCCGCAGTGGTATCCCTTCACCTATATGCGCTACGGAGGAGTCGCATATAGGTGAAGGGATCGCGGACAGTGCCCGGGCCAGCGCAGCGCCCGGACACTGTGCGCTCACTCGGCAATCAGTTATATGTGCTCCCTGAGGAGTCGCATATAACTGAAGCGTCCCTGTCGGCACTCGGGCCATCGCAGCGACCGAGCGTCGACAGTGACTCGAGTATAAGCCGAGGTAGAGTTTTCAGCTAATTTTTTGGGCTGAAAAACTGGGCTTATACTAGAGTATAAACGGTAATACATTATATAGCGAAACCCATATATTGTATACTCATTACAGGATGAATTACAAGGTTTAATATAATACATTTGTGAGCCCTATAACAAATACAAATTTTCAATGATATATTAATTTTTTGAGATGCACTAGTATGTACTACATGGACTTTTACCCGTAATTTTTTAGACCATTTCCCCAACCCCTAACAACATAGACCCCTTAATTTTTTTGAGATACACTATATGCTTAGGTTCTAATGTTTTTATTTGATTTACAGCTCATAAAGTGTTTTTTGCGTCTCATATTTCTACATATAATTCATTGTTTAATACTTCTCCAGGCATAAGTGTTTTGAATTGTTGCCTTTCTTTAACGTTATGCTGAATATACTATGATGAGTTTTTCTTAAACAACTTTGCATTATTCCATAAGCTTCTAGAGCACCTTCAAAAATTGTCCTGGAAGTATCCGACCAACACTGAATGGTTGCAGAACCTCAGGAAAAAGATAAAGGAAAATCAGGAAAATTCAGAGGTCACTACCAATAGCAAAAGTCATCCTCGGCCCTGATTCTCAGAGGAGAAATGACAATGTATCACGGCTAAATATTCCATATAATCAATTTTTGTGAAGACAAGGCACTTTTCCTTGTCTGGTCTCTGTAATGTCTACTACTATGGTTTTTAAATGGTTATTCTCATCATGTAGAAATCATAAGTGATGGCATAGCAGTAGAATATTTCATCAGTGTACGATTGGTGAGGAATCGACCTCTGCAACACCTACCAATCCTAAGAAGAAAGCGTCCACACGGCTAATGTAGTGTAGTACAGAGACCCTATGTTTTCCCTATGACACACTGCACAGACGGTGGCCTGGTTACTGTTATTCAAGGATAAAGCGTAAAGGGCAAGAGCTAATAGTGCTGTGGCCCCTTCATTCTCTGGTTTGATGCAGGTACCATAAGTCAGACCCCCATCAAGCATAAAGTGATAACATATCCTAGAGACATGCAAACACAAAACAATACAGCAACACACTGCTAATGCGAAGATATATGTACATACATTGAATATATGGATTATTTTATGGTGGATTACTATACATAACCTAAATATGTTAGAGGTTCTTGGCACATATTTTTTATCATTGTGTGAGCTCAACTGCTAGCGATAAAATAGACCTGTATTCAGATGGGATGCTACACTAAAGAGCATATTCTACAAAAGGTGGGTATACAGGTAGGATGCAGCTTTGCTCCACTCTAACTAAAAACGGCTTTAAAGGGGTTTTGCCAAGACGGCTGTTCCCTACCTCACACGCTGCCGCTGGTCCCCTGGGTCTTGAGATCGGGGCGTTCTCTGCTTGGATAGTTTAAAGAAACCCGCCCTCCAGACGGCACCTAGTGACGTCATCGCGCTGCGAGTCGTGCGCGCTCCTGCCGGAATCTGAGAGCTAGACAACTAAAAGCAGGGAGGCAGGGAGCGGGACAAAGACCCAGAATGTAGAGAAACGTAGAAGACAAGGAGTAAGGGAACGTAGCAAGGAACTAGAACATAGAAAAGCGTAGACATGGAGTAAGGGAGCGTGGCAAAGAATCTGGAGAACAGCCAGCACATCCCCCCCCAAGCACAGTCTGTGAAGATTCTGTGCGAGAAGGAGGAGGGGGGGGGGAGGGAGGAGCCTACAGACTGGCCGGGGAGGGGAGCTACTGCGCATGTCAGGCCGTGTGTCAGGACGTGCTCGTTCCCGAGGGGGCTTCAGAGGAAGAGTAATGAACCACGCAAGCGCTGCCAGACAGGCAGGAGGCTTAGAACAGGTCGGCTCCAATGATAACCAGCTGTACACAATGATAAGGTAACAAAGGCTGCAGCCGTGGCACCTTACACTTTTTTTTAATGACATGCAATTAGGAAAGTGCCAAACTTATGATTTCTAAGCATCCCACGTCGACTTTACATGGTGGCAAAACCCCTTTAAGAAAAGTGGGAAAAGCACCCTATTGAAATGAAACGGCCATTCCCCATATGTGCAATGCAAAAAAGAAAGCTGATCAGCACCTCCAAACAAAATGAAATGTGCAGGTGCACACTGCTCTATGGCTGCAGTATAAAGGCAAAAACCAGCAGCACATTGCAAACACTCAAGCATGCTGGAACACTTACAGTTTAACCCATTGCTAATGCAGTGACTTTTAGCGGACAATTTCTATTTCATTCCTGCCTTCAAAGAGCCTTAATTTTATTTTTCCAATGACATTGCTGTATGAAGGCTTGTTTTGTGTGTGAAACAAGTTGTATTTTTTAATGGTACCATTTAATGTGTTTGTGAACAGTTCATGTGCTGCTGTGGTAAAACTGTATCTATAAGGGACATATGACACCATTAGGAATAAGTGACAGGGAAACCTGGAAACACCACGTGCTCATAATGTAAGAGGTTAACGTCGGCTACAAATATATGCAAGGACGAACCGAGACGGACGCTACAGTGAAGCTGCATAGAGAGAAAAAGCTTAATTTTTCACTGCAGTATCTGAATTGAACCTACACGAATTGGCAGAGGACTATGTTCTTTAGTGAATCACGTTTTCTGATGGGTGGACATTGGCATGTCAGGCAAGAAACAGCAGAGAACAAACAACCTGCAGCTATTGCTGGAAGAACACAAGCTTGTGGGTGCATCTGGGGAATGTTTTTGTGGCATTCTTTGGGCTGACTTATCCATGTGGAAGGCACTTGCAGCCAATTTTGTGGAAGGCACTTTCAACCAATTACAGTATGAATCCATCTGCAGATCACGTACAGCAATTCATGCTGATTGTCTTCTCTTGTGTAGATGGGATCTTCGACCAAGACCATGTGTTATGTCAGACAGTGCTCGGAAGAGTATGACCAAAACCTATTCTAGCCACTAAAATTCCCCAGACTTGACCCCAACTCGGCATCTGTGGGACCACTTTGATCGTCGTGTATACTTTATAAATCCTTTGGCAGCTGTGGGATATACTGCAGTCAGCATGGCTCCAGCTACCTGTGACAACCTACCAGGACATTATTGAATTACTTCCAGCTTGACTAGCTGCTGTCTGTGAAACATGGCGGTAACGCTGGATATTAGCCGGTGGTCATAATAATGTGACTCAACTGTGTGTATTTTATATCCTATCATTCCATTTTACTACTTGTGAAACACATGAATTTTTTTTTTGCTTTCCTCTGCTATTTTCTGTGACCAGTTGACTTAAAGTGAGGGCTTGCTTTTTGCAGGGCATATTTGTTCTTATTGGTACTATTTGGTACATATGACTTTTTGATTACTTTTTATTGACATTTTTGAGTTTGGTTAGTTAAAACTATTCTGGACTTTTCTTCTTCTTTTTTTTTTTTTTAAGACAGAATTTACTATTCAGGTTAAATAAAATTTATAATAGACTCTCTTATGCCCACACTTCTGACATATATGTAAGTTAAATGTCAGAACAAGGTTAAAGTTGATGCTGGAGGGATATAAAGGACAACGGCCAAACTGTGATGGCAGGACAACTGTGTCGGAGCATTTTCCAAACAGATCTTGTAGGAAGTTCACAGTATGCATTGGTATTACCTATCAAAAGTAACTCGCCTTCCTCCTCTCCTAGATTCCAGAACTGGCTCTGCAAAGTCTCTGCCTTGTCATCTGTTTTCTTCCTCTCTCACTTCTGAACAGTGATATAAGGCAGTGAAGCCTGACCACTGTTGTCATTCATGGGTTGCAGAGCTGACATTCAGTTCGCCTAGAGAGGAGAAGAAAACAGAAGACTGGAGAGGGACGCTATAGGGCCAGTGTTATAATGGAGGTAAGAAGTAAGGTGAGTAGTAGTTTATTTTATTTTTCAATAATGTGGACAAACCCTTTTAACCCCTTAATGACCGCCCACCGACTTTTGACGTCTGCATTTCAGGTTGTTCGTCTGCAGCGACGTCTTTTAGCAGGGGAAACCTTTGCTCCTACACGTTTTAACCCTTTGATTGCTGCATTCAGTGACTGCAGCAGAATCAAAGGGCTTTTCCTTACTCGGTCGGGTGATCGGGACTCCTCGGTCAGCCCTGTGGCCAAAAGTAGCCCCAGGGCTGCCTGTGTAAAAAGCCAGCAATGAGGGCACACTGCATGCTGCCCTGATTGCTGCCTGTCTCAAACTGACACAGATTATAATGTAACTGGCAAATCAAAAAAACAGGACTAATAGCCATACATAAAATGGGTATCTTACAACGTGTAAACATGCCAAACAAAACAACACTACCCAAAACAATATTATAAATTAAAGATGAATTTTATTACAATATACACATAGAGACAATATAAAAAACAATAAAAAGGCGGTGCTGGAGTACTGAAGGCGCTACCACAAGGTAAGTATCAGAATATGAAACAGGATAAACATAGTACCACACAATAAGAGTAAATCAGATGCAAGTAATACAACTGACCTATACTAACATATAGTACTATGCACAATCCTCAAATAAATAAAGAAAAGGGGATACAGACCAAATGGTGCTAGGAGACAACACAACGCACTATTCGCAAGGAAACTTAGTCAGGGGGATACTTACCTAGTGGTAGTGCCTCCAGTACTCCAGCACCGCCTTTTTACAGATTATAATGTATTAGCATATATGAATATGCCAATACATTACTAAGTGTAAAAAAATTTAAAAAAATGATCCCTTCATGGGATTTTTTAAAAAAAAGTAAAAAATCAGTGTAGAAAAAAAAATAATAAAATATAAATATTTAATAAAAAATAATTGTGCATACATTGCACACTCAAAGAAAAACCCTACACATATTAGGTATCCACAAGGCCACAATAATCTGTAGAATTAATCTAACAAGTTATTAAATGTGAAATTTGACTGGTGTAAAAAAAAAAAAAATAATTGAAAGAAAATTTAAAAATTCTGCAATAATTTATAAGTGAACTTAAAGGGGTTGTATCATTTCATTAAATGGTCTTCAGAATAAGGGGACAGTGAAAACAAGCAACTTTGCAATTGGATATCATTAGCAAAGCTGTCTTGTTATCACAGGATCCCTTATCTTCTGTTTACACTGATATCCATTGCTGGTCGGATCCCTCCTCCTTGTATTTCACTAGCTGAGAGCTCATTTACATTCTGTTCAGCCCCCGGTCGCTGTATTCACGGAGCTTGCATTCCTGCCTTTCACTCAAAGTAAGGGACCAGCACATTTTCACTCTGCACAGCCAGAAGAAACAGAAAACAGTGTAGGGCTTCTACAATCAGGAAACAGCACCATTGTGTGTCGATCCCTGTCTCTCTTGCATAGAAGGGAGATCTGTGCCGTTCATAGAAAGCTGAATTCAACTGTAACAAATCTCCAGCTGTGAGAGGAGAAGAGATCAGTGCTTAGTCTAGATTGAAGGCAGTCTGTGGTATGTATACAGCTCCTACAAAATAAGACTGATAGGGAAAGACACAGTGACATGTGGACTCAGAGGGTTGGGTGGGGGGGGGGTAGTCTCGGGAGCCAACATCGATAGTGAAGGGGATGATGTCAACCAGTTGGGAGGGGAAGAAACGCCGCTGCATTTCTAGAGTTGAGAAGCTGAGAGCAGTATGAATCAGCCGAACTAAAGAAGCGATACATCCCCTTTAAACTATTCCCCTAAAAAGTACAACTTGTCCCGAATAAAATGAGGCCTCATACAACT
Organism: Phyllomedusa bahiana; assembly: GCA_025379985.1. Classification (NCBI taxonomy): domain Eukaryota; kingdom Metazoa; phylum Chordata; class Amphibia; order Anura; family Hylidae; genus Phyllomedusa; species Phyllomedusa bahiana. Next base: position 118,431 of record JAODAL010005255.1, read on the forward strand.
GCGTCATTGAAAAAATAAAGTTACGACTGTTGAAACGCAAGGAGGGAAAAACAAAAAAAATGTACCGGTCATTAACTACTTTTCAGGGTTTAATGCCTGTGGGATGTGAAGGAAAGGACATGTGTAGTCCACTCCTACAGAAGTGATAATGTAGCACAGATTGCTGAAAAAGTAAGAGTTAATTCTTGAAACTGCCACATGTCCTTTTGAAGTCCACACCATAACATCTCAGAGCTGGGGGGGTTTTCAGCACAAGGGGACTTACACAGTTTTAGCCAGGTAGTTTTAAAAATAGTTGTGAAGACCGTGTAATGTATCAAAACATCACGTTAATAGATAAGAAGTTGAAAATTATGAAAAAGTTTATTCTGAACTTTATTAGTTGGATCTACTTTTTGTGTCTTTCCTAATTTTTAAATTTTGAATAGGAATTGGCTTCGGGGACTTCTGTTCCAATGAATTATTATACTGCGTTTCGCCATGTGAAGGATGCCCTGCCTAATGATTGTATCATCGTGAGTGAGGGGGCTAATACAATGGATATTGGTCGCACCGTGCTTCAAAACCTTCACCCAAGGCATAGGTAAGTAGTATAAAGTGAATGTCCACATTTTGGCACTATGTTGTATTTTGGTCCAAATCAATGGTGCTTAATTTCTTAAAGAGAACCTGTCATAGGTTATGCCCCTCTTGCTGAGGGCAGCACAAGCTAGTGTCAGACCTGCTGTTTCCAGTGCTGTGTCCCTTATTCTGTAAGATGCTGGAGGTTTTGTTCATTTACCCCTCAAATGTTATTCATGAGCAGGTGTTAGCCCTGCCCACCAAAGGCTATACCCGCCCACTGAAAGTTATTCACATGTTTCTACCTATTCAAAGTAATAGGTTTGTCAGTTGAGGTGGGCGGGGCTAGCCTCAGGTTGGCGGGGTATGAAAAAAACTGACTCTTTGAAGGACTCTTCGAATGACTCTTCTGGCTGAAAACTGCAGATTTGAGCATTAAATACACGAAAACTACAGCATCTTACAGAATAAGGGACACAGTGCTGGAAAACAGCAGGTCTGACACTAGCTTGTGCTGTCCTCAGCAAGGGAGGCATAATCTATGGGACAAGTTCTCTTTAATATATCATTCTAGTGTTCAGAGCTCCAAATCCCCTGCATAGACCTAGACTGTTAACATGTCATCCTGACTACTGATAACTGGAACTTGGTTCTCAACAAAACATCTAACTTTGGCCCCCGGATATTCCATATAGGAGAGCAAGTTAGGAGTATTGAAGTGTATTCTTGAAGCAATCAAAGGATTTCATTACTAATTCTTTCTGTGGGATTAAAAAAGTAAAACGTTTTAAATAAAAGGTTTTAGGGAAAAGAAAAAAAAATACAATGTTTTATGATGGAAAAAATATCATAAAAATACAGCTCATAATTTGAATCCATGCATCTCTTACATTGCCTACTGTAAACATAATGGGGCAGACTTATGAATACTGTCTAACACAGTGTAAACTTAATCTCGACAGTCAAAATTCGCCTCATATACCATAGTGTTTATAAATGTGGCACATGGTTAGACTGTTTAGTCTAACTTTACACCTTCTATTGGCTTATTTTGTGCCACTAATTGTGACAACATTTTGGCACATGATGGTGCACGCCTTAATAAATGTGTTATTTATTCAAAAGGGCAAACACCGTAAAAAATAAAAAAAAAGTGCCAAGATTTGTTTTTTGTCATTCCTGCCCCCTAAAGGACTCAAACCACAATAATAACCAATACCTTCAGGCAGAAAAATGGGAAAAAAAATTAATTTTTATTCATTTTTACAAAAAAAAAGGGATGTAGCCCTATCACCCTACAAAGACCTTTAGTTACTAATTTTTCCACTAGGAAAAGAAAACGAGCACCCGCCCTAAAAAAGGGGCGACCCCGTCCCCTATTAACTAACCCTAGACTCCCTTGGACAGACCCTCACAAATACATAGCAAAAACCAACAAGGAACACAATAAATAAAAACTTATAAATAACAAAAAAACCAAAAGGGGTTTTTCAAAAAGTCCCCAACCAATGTCCCAAAAATGCCCAAGGGGTTTTTCCCCACTGTTTAGCGGGTTCATCGGGGAAAAAGAACAACACAAATGCCAATAAAAAAAGATAGGAAGACAATGCTCACGTCCCTTTAGTTAGGGTTTGTAAAGGTGGGCCCCGATCTCCATTGGTCCCACATGAACCCCAAAGGGTCGACCAAGGAACGGAAGCAAAAATTATTCATAGCCTGCTTTTTTAAACGCCAAGATGTGCGGACAAAAACCGGGGGAAGTCACGTCCTCGTATTCCCGGAAGTGCGCTTCATGATGTATAGCGCATTAGTAAAAAGGGGCCTGCGGTTAAGATGGAATAAAATTTAAGGGTACTACCCGAACTGCCCCTGCGGCAAGAAATCGTTAGCGCAGACGCCGAAAGTGAATTAAACGACATCAAAAAGGGATGGGGGGCAAAGAACAGAAGTTTTTTTTAGAAAAAAAAAAAACCAGGATGAAATGCTGATGTATGAGAAAACAAAAGGTGGGTATTATGAAAACATGCTAAATTTCCCGATAATATAGAAAAAAACACATATAACAAAATCAGACCAGAGGGAAAAAAAAAAAGGGGGGGGGGGCTCCCCTTATACAAAAATTTTAAAGAAAAGAAATAATCAATGAAAAAGTTTTTAACAAAAAGAAAAAAAAATGATATCTCTGTAAATATGGAACAAAAATCAATAAATAATACGAGGGTGATGAATGATACAAAAGATAGGGATCTTTAGTCCCTGGGGCTGGACAGTTTTTAGTCGAAAGATCCAACGGGGTTTTTCTCTGCAAGATTTTTCTTTCTAATTTCCCTTGTTGGAGAGGGATGAACAACCCACCATGAAAAAGGAAAGGCTTGTGGATTTTCCAATGTCTAGAATTCATGTGTTTTTGCTAAAGGGGGGTCCCGATGGGGTTGAATCCCCAACGTGCTCGAGAATTCTACGTCTCCCTCCCTTATGGGTTTTTCCCACATACATCATGGGGCAAGGGGACGGGCTTGTATATGCCCCCCTTTGGCTTACAATTACAAATCGAGGAGTTTAAATGTTTTCCCCGATTCAAGAAATTTGGACGCATTTTGAAACAGTATATTTGGCACGCCTTTCAACTGCCACATCTATACATGCCAAAAGTTTGGCGAAGCCCATAGTAGTTTTATGTAGGGTGACATGTAGTGGGCTATGAATAAAGCATCCCAATATTTTTCCCTCTGATAGGTAAAGCCAGGGTGGAATCCCAAACTTCTTTTAAAAGGGTTCCGGTCGAATCGGCCAAAAAATTTAGATATCCCTAACTTCTTGTGCCCATGATCAAAGTCCCCCCTATTCTCACCACATTTATAGCTCCGATCGATTTTTTTTAGAAGTAAAGAAGCTCGGGGGGTTTTTTTTTTAGGTTTATACTTTAAAAGAGGCAATGTTTGGCAGGTTTTTTTCGAGCCGGATATACTGCCCTTTTGGGGGGGGGGTTCCGACGTAATGGGAGAGGATGATACTATTCCACTGTAATTTGGCTATTCCCTTCTGTCGGGTTTCGGGGATAATGGTTTTTCTGAACCCCATAGGGCCCTTACGAAACGTTATGTCCAAAAAACCAATTCGGACTGATGTTTTCTGAAGGAATTTTTAAACCAATCTGATTCATGTTTAATTGATCGACAAACTGAGAAAAGAGTGTATTAGAACCTGTCCAAAGAATAAAGAAAATGGTCGATATATCTCCCCAAAAGAGGATACAGTCCGGGAAATTCACTCAAATGTTTCAGAAAATTACTATAAAATCGTTCCCACCAGCCCAGGAGGAGATTAGCATATGAGGGAGCAAAAGGGCTCCCCATAGCTGTCCCCCTGAGCTTGGTGGTAGTAGGGGCCCAAATGAAAAAGAAAGAAATTACGAGTCAACACAAATTTCAATAGATTAACAACAAATGATCCATGATCACGGAGAAAAAATGCTTCTTTTGTCCAAAAAGAACTTAACAGCCTCCAAGCCCACCTGATGAGGGATAGAACTAAAAAAGTTGCCTCCACGTCAATGCTGCAAAGCCACGTATTGGAGTCCACATTAAGGCCATCCAATTTCTGCAATAAATCGGTCGTATCTTTAATATATGAAGGTAAAGTGGAGACCAGTGGAGACAGAATGTTATCTATATAGGGGCCCTTGCAATTTTGTTTTGAGGCTGTTTTATACCTGACACTATAGGTCGGCATCTAAGGGATGGGAGTCCCTTATGGATCTTGGGTAGCCCATAAAAGGTGGCAATTTGTGGGGATACTGGCAACATAAACGTGAATTCCTGTTTGTCAATAAGAGCTGAACATAATGCTTCTTTTAGTAGAGACTCTAGCTCAGCTTTGTAAATTGTCATAGGGTTTGAAGGCAGGATATCATATCCAGAGCGATCATTCAATACCATTAGACACACATTACGATAATCTTCATTATCCAAGATGACAATATTTCCCCCCTTGTCGGACGATTTTATCACAATAGAATCATCCTGTTCTAAACTCTTAAGTGCCAAGTATTCGTCCCTTGTAAGATTAAAATGTTTTCTATTGCCTCCCTGTTGTCTGGATTGTAGCTGTTCGATGGCATTACAGACTACCCGGACAAAGGTGTCAATACCTTGATCCTCAATGGGAGGCATTTTAGTACTCCTTAAATGAAGGTTAGAAAATGGACCCTTTGAACGATCCCTTTCTCCTTCCTCCAACAGTTCCGTTAGGAGGCGTACATTAGGGAGTTCGCTGGGATCAATACCCAAATAAAGACATTCCCGATCGTCAACTAATTTATAAAATTTGCGCCATTTTAATTTGCGTGCAAATAGGTGAATATCTTTAACCCATTCGAACGCTGAGAACGAATTACTAGGCACGAAAGAAAGTCCCCTCTTGAGGACAGATACTTCACTTACAGTGAGAGCTCTTTGTGACAGATTGATAATTTGATTTGCCTGAGTAGTCTCATATTCTTTTGTTATTGATTGGTCTGTAAGATTTTTTCTAAAAAAAGAGGCTGGGGGGGCTAGTTGAGATTGTGTCTGCGGTAATGGTTGGGACGAAGAGGGCAAAGATGAACCCAATCCCGATGATCCTTCTAATGGGCCACTGATGTTCATTTTGTTTTGAGTTCTTTGTCTTCTTTTTGGTACCCATGTTGTTCTATTATAGGACTGGTGTCTAGTTCGAAAGGGGGACCTATTTGTACCTCGAAAACCTCTTCTTGATTCACTATCTGAGAGATCGTTAGTAACTAATAGGGTCTTTGTAGGGTGTATCAGGTCTACATTCCTTTTATCTGTATAAATGAATAAAAGTTATATTTTATCCTATTTTTCTGCCTGAAGGTATTGGATATTATTGTAGTTTGAGCTATTGAGATTTAATACCGGGCTACGGCATCTAGGGGTACTCTTTCCCCTGTATACCCAATAAGAGTTTGGTGGTTTGTTGTTCCTGCCCCCTAAAGGAGAAAAATAAAAATGTTATGGGTCTTGGAATGCGGCGACATATAAAGTATGTTGTACAAAATTGTTTTTATTATGCAAAAGTGGTAAAATATATAAAACTATAAAAAATTGGGTAAACTGTAGTCATAATATACTGCATAAGGTAATCATTTATATTGCATGGTAAATGTTGTAAAAAAAAAAGTGATGGAATTGCTGTTTTTCTTCATTACAGTATAATAAATTACATTGCAGTCATCTTGTGCCATAGCTTTTGGTACGCATACATAATTAACAAAAAAAAAAGTAGCTGTGTCCTTAAGGTCCAAAGTAGGCCACATCATGAAAGGGTTAAACATCTCAGATTTCACTGTGCTTTACTTTTATTTATCAGTCTTGCATATCATTCCAACAGGTTAGATGCTGGCACATTCGGCACAATGGGCGTAGGTCTGGGATTTGCCATAGCTGCTGCCATGGTTGTCAAAGATAAGGCCCCAGAAAAACGTGTTGTTTGTGTAGAAGGGGATAGTGCATTTGGATTTTCTGGTATGGAAGTTGAAACAATCTGCAGGTAAGACTCTTCTAGATGATATTCAACAAGAATTTCATCATATGACATACAGCGGGTACGGAAAGTATTCAGACCCCTTTAAATTTTTCACTCTTAGTTTCATTGCAGCCATTTGGTAAGAACCAAAAAGTTCATTTTTTGCCTATTAATGTACACTCTGCACCCCATCTTGAAAGAAAAAAACAAAACAAATGTAGATATTTTTTGCAAATTTATTAAACCAGAAAAGCTGAAATATCACATGGTCATAAGTATTCAGACTCTTTGCTGTGACACTCCTATTTAATTCACATGCTGTATTTTTCCTTCTGATCCTCCTTGAGATTGTTCTACTACTTCATTGGAGTCCAGCTGTGTTTAAATAAACTGATTAGGAAAGGCACACACCTTATAAGTCCTCACAGCTCACACCACATGTCAGAGCACATGAGAATCATGAGGTCTAAGGAACTGCACAAGGAGCTCAGACAGAATTGTGGCAAGGCACAGATCTGGCCAAGGTTACAAAAGAATTTCTGCAGCACTCAAGGTTCCTAAGAGCACAGTGGCCTCCATAATCCTTAAATGGAAGAAGTTTGGGATGACCACAACTCTTCCTCAACCTGGCCATCCAGCCAAACTAAGCAATCGTGGGAGAAGAGCCTTGGTGAGAGAGGTAACGAAGAACACCAAGATGACTGTGGCTGAGCTCCAGAGATGCAGTAGGGAGATGGGAGAAAGTTCCACAAAATCAACTATCACTGCAGCCTCCACCAGTCGGGGCTTTATGGCAGAGTGTGCTGACGGAAGCCTCTCCTCAGTGCAAGACGTGTGAAAGCCGCATACAAAAAAAACACATGAAGGACTCCCAGACTATGAGGAATAAGATTCTCTGGTCTGATGAGACGAAGATTGAACTTTTTGGTGTTAATTCTAAGCAGTATGTGTGGAGAAAACCAGGCACTGCTCATCACCTGCCCAATAAGATCCCAGCAGTGACACATGGTGGTGGCAGCATCATGCTATGGGGGTGTTTTTCAGCTGCAGGGACAGGACGACTGGTTGCAATTGAAGAAAAGATGAATGCGGCCAAGTAAAGAGATATCCTGGATGAAAACCTCTTCCACAGTGTTCTTGACCTCAGACTGGGCCAAAGGTTCTTCTTCCAACAAGACAATGATCCTAAGCACACAGCTAAAATAACAAAGCAGTGGCTTCAGAACAACTCTGACTATTCTTGACTGGCCCAGCCAGAGCCCTGACCTATACCCAATAGAGCATCTCTGTAGAGACTTGAAAATGGCTGTCCACCAACGTTCACCATCCAACCTGAGGGAACTGGAGATCATATGCAAGAAAGAATGGCAGAGGATCCCCAAATACAGGTGTGAAAAACTTGTTTCATCGTTCCCAGGAAGACTCATGACTGTATTAGCTAAAAAGGATGCTTCTACTAAATACTGAGCAAAGGGTCTGAATACTTAAGACCATGTGATATTTCAGTTTTTCTTGTTTAATTAATTTGCAAACATATCTACATTTCTGTTTTTTCTTTCAAGATGGAGGGGGGGGGGGGTGCAGAGTGTACATTAATGAGCAAAAAAATAAACTTACCAAATGGCTGCAATTAAACAGTGAAAAATGTAAAGGGGTCTGAATACTTTCCGTACCCACTGTATAAGGTATTTTACTGTACATTCCTCACTTATCACATATAGAATAAACAGTTTGGATAACTTTGTGGCTAATTTTCACTTGGCTTGGATTTTTTTTTGTTTTGTATATGATTGTTTACAAAAATCAATCTCGAGTCAGTAGTAGATACGGACTCTGTGATTGTAGTTTATCCCTGATATCCTGTTTCTGCCCCCATGTCCCTCACACAGATGTTCTGGTAGCTATTATGTGAGGCTTTGTGTTAGCAGTCATTGACTTTCTTTTTTTCATTAGCAAAGTAGAGGTTTTTCTTGGTCAAAAAAATGAAAATAGATAAAAATAGCCTATAAACTTGCAGAGCCACTGTTTTTTTAAATTAAAGAAAGACCAGAATATGCATGCAGTGTTTGGAACTTGCCTAATAATTTGATAATTTGCCATTTCCCACTTAAGTGGACCTTTGTGAGCATGTTGGATTATTTTCAGTTTTGTTATACTTATTATTATCAGACTTGTTAGAAAAATACATGTAATATGTCCTACGAACTATGGAACAGGGACCTATTTTGCAATGCTTCGTGTAAAATAAATTAATGATAGAACTAATAACAAGTCTCTAGTGTAACAGTAATACAGTTAAAAAAAAAGATATTTAGACTATGCAGTTTTTAGGAGAACCGTAGGGTACGTTCACACAACAGATTTTGACACAGTATTTGACATTTGTGTAGAATTCCATATCAAGATCCAATTGCAGTCTGCTTCCCTTTAATTTTAAATTTGAAAAATCTGATGTTAATATACCCTTAAAGGGAATGTATCATCAAAAAATGGCCGATTGTTTAACTCATGTTTTTATGTTAAACACTTTTCTTTTAAGAATTTTAATTTTTGGTGGTTTTTTTTTTTATTTTCCATATCGCTACCAATATTAAAAAAAACCAAAAACCTGAAGTCCCGCAGCTTTCATTTTGGCCACTAGACCTAAATATAGTCTGACACTTTCTGTTGTGTAGAGAACTTTTCAGCAGTCTCCTCATTATCAACGCAGGCAGGGGTAAAAGGATCCACCAGTCACAATTGGAGATAGTCACAGTTCACCCTCTCCCCTCCCCGCATACTGACTTCTTCCCAGGTCACAGATCATGCCTAGAAAACTCTCTCCTATAGAAGTCAATGGATCTACTCCTGTTCACAGCATACTATGCCCATACTGTAAAGCATCTCTCTAAATGCTGTTAAAAACAGCTCAGGCAAGTTGACTGCACCCATAATTGTATATGGATAACAGTATTGAGAAATCTAGCATCCGAAAATAAAAATGGCTAAGAAGAAAAAAAAAAATAGATTCCTGTTAAATAAGGATCACATCCCTGGTCGGTCTAATCATCTTTTACTGCTGAATGATAAGAGCCTGTGCAAGACTTAAAATCCCCAAAGGAGCTCCATGGTTAACAAACACAAGGATGGGGAAATGTCCCAAGGGTCAAGGAAAGTGTGTGGTGGGGAAATTTACCAGGCACCCTCGCCCTGGTAGGCAAAACCCACCGTCATAATTGTAAACTTCATTTTTTTTTTTTTTTATATGCCCCTATTTTATGTTCACCGCTGAAAATAAAGGTAATTTCTTCATGTAAAATCTGATACATGGTTTATATTTTTTTCAGATACAACCTTCCTATTGTAATAATTGTGGTTAACAACAATGGGATTTATAATGGATTTGATGAAGACTCTTGGGCCCACATGTTACAGGCTGGGGATCCAGCTTCTTTGTAAGTCCTTTTAGTTTGTACTGTGGAGTAGATTGGATGCAAATGTTCATTAGAATTTTTTTATTTATGATTTTATACAGTTTGTATAACATTGCAAATGCTTGCTATGCTTTATATGCAATGTATATACTCTAGACTGAAGGGATTTTGGAGGTCACAACATATTGTTTGCCTGTTTTAATACCTCCTCGTTATCACAGCTAAAACATTGAATATTCCTGCTGTTGAGTGTATTCTCAAATGTTTGTTGTATGCATCAATTTGTGTGTTTGTGGATACATGTATGTCTGTATCTGTTTATATGGCTTCTGACTTGCTGAGGAAAGCAAGACTATTGGCGTGTATTAAAAAGAGGCATGACTCGAGGGACAGGTACGAATAGTTTATCAGAAAGAATGCTAAATGGAGTTAGAGAGAGTGCAAAGAAGAGCAACCAAACTATGAGACACGGTTCTCATGTATGAGGTAGAAACGAGAAAGCACCTGCCCTCTTCTACAGTCCAGGGAATGAATTTAAAGAACTATAAATCCTGGACAGAAAAAGGATGTACCTCTGTTAATAAATACATCACATTATAGGTATTGTTTGATTTCACTTGAAATGGGTAGTGCTACTGTTTTTGTGTGACATCAGTGTTCCCAGTGCGATAGATATCACATTTGTATTGTTGTTTTTTTTGATTAGGGCACCTCCTGTTGCTCTGAAGCCAAATTCTCGGTATGAGCAGGTAATGATGGCCTTTGGTGGCAAAGGATACTTTGTGCGAACTCCTGAAGAATGCTGTGATGCCACAAATTTATAGCTTCTGTAGACTAAGAACGTAGCCATCGCCTCCATCAATGTCATGATAGATCCACAGTCTGACCGGAAGAAGCAGGTTACTTCTTGGAATTTCTCTTTTATCTGCTCTGTTTACTAGGTATCCATCTGAGTGTAGACATCTATTGCACTGTCGCCATAATGGTGTAACACTGAACCGGGTGAAAAAAACGTTTCTAGCTTGCTCAAGCAATTTTTTAAAATAATACACTACAAAGAAAAAGATCATTTATCCTACTTAAAACTTAACTTTTACTTCATGCATATAAAATATATAAGTACAGCACTTTAAAGAAGACAAATAGAAAATACTTATAACTCATAACCATATCTATGACGCTATAGAGACCGGGCGCGTCGATTTTAGGTAAAGTAGACAATAAGTATAGCAAAAAATGTATGCCAAAGGGCTAACTCCTATAACAGAAACATGTTATCTGATAAAATCCAATTTCATCCATATGTTCCTGGAGATGCACGGTATAGTCCTTAATTCCACCGGAGTATCACGTGTTGAGATTTGACTTGGTTTCCTCATGCTATAGATGGAACAAAGTTGGGACAGGGTATAAATATCTCTATCCTAAAATTGACCCTATAAAGGTAACCCATAGATGAAGCACTTACGCCCAAAACAGTGGGGGGACCCCATCAAAAAACAACCTTACCATATGGACCCTGTGACCTTACCTAATAAAGGGTTACCTCATAGGGAATTCTAGGATAGAGATATTCATACCTTTCCTGAGCTTTGTTCCATCTATAGCATGAGGAGCAAAAAAAAAAACAAAACTGCGATGTCGCCTAAGGAAAGGACTATACAGTGCATCTCCAGGAATGTATGGTTGAAATTGGATTCTATCCAGTGTAACATTTTCTGATGTTGTAGCGTGTTTAGGCTCCTGTTATTATGGAAGATATCATTTGTTGCTATACATATTGTCTGTTTTACTAGTTCTCGTTCACTGTGATGGGATATGGTAGATGAATTTATAATTGTTGCTTTATTGGGTCTGGTATTTAGATCATTATATGCATGAAAAAGAAATTATGTTTAAGTAGGTTAATATAAATATTTTTGTGTTTTCTTTAGCATGTGATCTAAATTTGGTAGTAACAAATATATTGTCAAACATAAAAAAAAATGATCTGTGTAGCAGTGATGATTATTTTAATGCACATTAGTAGCACATGGTGCCGGTTACATTTAAGAGAGGGGTACATTCATAATATATGTCAAACAATGATGTCAAGAGACGTGTCGATAAAGGACTAGACATTGTACAGAGGAAGTGAGGGCCCGTGCCACGAAAATGTGGGCTTACTTTCTTCAAGGAGGGATGTGATAGGAGAACGGGTTGTTGGGTGGGGCAGTTCGCTGTTTGGTGGGGTGTATGTAGTGGGGTGGGACGTGTGGTGGGGGGCGTGAGTGTTTAAATAAGGTGTGGGGATTGGTGTTGGAGTGTTAAGGCTGTGTGGTTTATTTTGATTGACCGGCTACAGTGTGTGATGGGCCGTTTGTCTGACTTGGGGATTTACTCGATTATCAACATATGCGTTGTTTGTCCCCAGGGGGAATGTCTACCCCCGAGTGTAGTTTTTCTACTTGATGTGAGTCTTATGACCACCTACACACAGGGCTTGTCCGATGAATGGGTTTTCAGGTTGCTACATTTGAAGCTAGGTGCACAGGTGGAGGGAGAGGTCTTGATTGTGTTGGGCTGCAGTGAGTGACAGAGAGATGCTAAGGTAGGGGACAGCATGAATGAGAAGTCTGGAGAGATTGCGTGAGATGCTATTACAAGGAGAGCAGAGAAGAAGATCAATGTGAGGAGCGAGATATCGTGTGAGGGATGTATCTGAGATTATGGCAGAGATGTATGGAGGAATGAGAGAGGTTATGCATTTTTTTTTAATTTATTTCGTTAGTAACTTTGAACTGGATGTTCACTGGGTAAAGGATAGCAATGTGAATTTGCAAGAGGAGAGTTAACGAGGAGAGAGGTGGATAAGGCAGCAGTCAGAGGTATCTGAAAGTATTGTTGTGGAGTGGGAGCAAGAGTGCTAGACAGGATGGACAAGAGAGGAAGGATGTTACTGTTAGTCTAGGCGGCAGAGTGACAAGGGCGATGGGACTGGCATTTTGATAGTCAAGTAACCTCGGAAGTTTAAAGGGTGTTCAATACATTCGATTATTCTTATCACTCAGCTTCGTTTTTGCAGTTTGAAATTATTTGAATTCAGAGCTGTGATCGTTCGTGGCACTTTCGCGGTCTAATGGCCTGCAGTGATTGAGTGTGAGGGCACCAGGTCTGTAACTATAGCAGCCAGCGCTGGCAGGACTATAAGGGTTAGATAGAACGAGTGCATGTATCTATAGCGAACTGAGGAAACCGATGCAGCCCATACAAAGAGTGAGGCGAGCCTATCTTGATACAGGGTAGATCGGTAATGGGACAGAATATGAAAGTGACTTGTTTTCACAAGATCTTTAATATAAAAAGCAATCCTTGTAGTGATGAGAACACACACCGTGTCAAATGGGAAAGACAAGACTTCAAGCTACGTTATTTTTTTTCAGATGGATCCGACCATGGCAGAACTGAGGTCTATTGGAAGTGGGGTTGAGTAAGGACAGCAGATGATGTCAAGTATCCGTTTGACAGTGATACGAGATCTCAGGTGGCGGGGGGGGGATAGAGTGAGATGGCTGGATAATATGATAAATGGTCAGATTGCTTCTCAAGACATTTGTTTCTGGATGACGGAAGAGAAGGGTCCATGTAGTGTGACGAGCCAATTTGGGGATGCTGTGCGTGAGTAGAGAGTTAACAATCTTGGTCCGGAGATTTAAAGTCTCGGCTGCTATCCAGCATAACAGGGATATTGAAAACGCCATGCTGTATGATGACCATGCCAAGAGTGCTAGATAGAGAAAGTAATGGATTCAGGGATTATGATACGCCTTAGCGGGACAACAATAAGAGTAATGCGGCGAGGAGGAGGAGGTGGGTGTGGGAGTGACGTAGAGTCAAGCTTGATGTCCAATCGAGTTTGATGAGATCTGAGCTGAAAGGCGCACTGATGTCAGTTATGCCAAGGGAGTGAGGAGGATTAGTAGGCAGGTGTGTACATGTCGTCAGTGTACAAAGGTAGATTGACGTAAGCTAAGAGTGAGTACAGGACAAATGTAGTGATGTGTGGCTTTGTACTCGTTTACAAAAGTCTTTGGAGACTTGGTTGTAGGGCGCTTTCAGTAGAGTGGTACAATAGAAAAAAACAGATTGCAGAGGGTCAAGAAGAGAGAAGGAGGAGAGGTGAGAGGACAGATGAAGGTAGACGTGTTGTAGTTCAGGAGGTTTAGAGGCAAAATGGACAGGAAGTGAGATGGAAGATAGTTGGACAGTGGAAGGAGGGGTCGAGAGATGGTTCTATTAGGATGGTTGCGTAGATGGGTAAGCATGTTAAAGGAGGTTAGGAAAGATACCAGAGGGTCGTAACAATCGGTGAAAATATTGGGTTGGCTGGAATGATAACAGCTCTGATGGAGGTGGATGGCAGTGGTCAAGATTATAAGTAGTGAGGTTGGGGATTTGGATAGTAGAGGGAAAGGCTTGTTCATGAGTAAACAGTGAGAGGAAGCCAGATTAAGGGGGATAGAACACACACACACAAAATTAAAAAAAGTTTAAAGAAAAAAAATAACCCCCAGAGAAGAATATAACCTATTGCTGCGGGATGTTTAAGTTCTAAAAATAAAAAGAAAATAAACAAAAATGTTCGGTTTTATTTAAAGTTCTATCGAAAAGTGAAAATAATACAAAAACAAGTAGGTTGAAGATAAATTCGTGAACAAGGTAAATGTCCGAGCTACCCTTGGACAGTAAATAAAGTATAGCACATTCTTACTTTAGAATAACATATAAAACATACGTGTGTATGATTTCTCGGTCAAAAACGTACTCTCTGCCTCCCGGTTCCGAAAACTGACTAAGGAAGTTCTTGCATATGTAACGATACCAATCTTGACCCCCTCTCTGACCGGTTATCTGACACATTTCAAAATTTTTAGTTGGGTTGCGATGTCAAAGATCACATAGCACCCTCTCCTACAGAATAAGAAAAGAATAACAGGTCAAGTGTTGAGTTGGGAAGAGGTTGCATAGTAACGCCCGTAGTTAGAGTGTCTCTGATCTGAGTAATGGGGAATTACTGATGAAGGACCGCCTGGCGTCTAAAAAAACAGCCGACATGAGAGCATATCCTGACTGGCATCTCTGTGTCCATGCTATCCGCCACTAGATAGAACTTTGTATATTTGATCCAGTAATCATGGTAAATTGGCGGCAGGGAGAGGTTTGATCCAGTAAGTGAGTAAGTCATCGGCTTGCCACCTTCTAGATGATATATGAACAATCGCCGGCCATCTGTTGGGTTTCACTAACCACCCTCTCATCCTCAGCTTCCGGGGGCCTGGTAGGGCACGTGGAGAAGATCAAGCATGTAATAATGTGTTTGTCTAGGGTGACCAGACACAAGTGTATCTTTAAATATAGAGACCACACGTCCCAGAATCCTTGTGAATTTTTTTTTTTGCACATTCCCAAGGCCATGCCACAGGTCAGTCTTATTTATCCCACACTTAGGGCAGTCGAATGCTAGTCCTGTTTGGTGAGTGTCTGGGTAGGGTGGTAAATTTTAAAAGTTACCTATGTTGGGCATTTTGCGCAAGTTTTAAACTGCGCTTCTCTCAGCGTTGCGCCAGACGAATACATGTTTTTATAATCACTGACAATCCGCTCACGTATCTGTCTGTAATTGATATCTTTCAGACGTCGGCCCAAATTGTAAAAGGCTATGATTTTGACTCGGTTTCGAGACATGTTTTCACATTCCTTATAAGCGTATAATGAGAGTCCAGAGTGCGAACAAGACCTTTGTTGGAGTCCATGAAGATGTCATTGGCGTTAAGAGGAGGTTCTTCGAGACATTTTTAGTTGTGAGAGGCGCAAACTATACAGTACAGCTGGTAAGACAGCATCAAGTTGTGAGTGGGGAGGGAGACACTTTGTCACCATTCTGAGGGTGAGGAGCCATCCTATTGATCTTTGTCATGTAAGAGTGGGCCGCCACCTTCAGGCCATCTTGCCCTCCATTTGGCAAAATTGGGGTAGGATGTGACCATAATGGATGTCTGGCATTAGGTCCCATAAACTAGGCATCGCCCTTGGATATCATTAAAGAGAGGGTAAAACCCCCAGCCGCCATTGCTGATCTATTTCCATACCGCACATATCTGTGTCCGAGGATCACTGAAGACTTAATTTGGCTGGCAGGTTTGAAAATTTTGATGGGTTAAAAAAAATAAGGAGCAAGGGGATGCCAGGGGCGCATCAGCTCCTTTTCCATATCCCAATTAGAGTTACCGGACTGGTTAACCGTCAGAACAATCAACAACATGACGTGTTATACATGCCAGGCTGTGATCCCTTACGTTGGCAAGATTCACAGGCCTCCCTTCGCGGATGGCAGACATCAATTTTTGTAAAGCTATGCGGGGCTTTTTTCCTGCCCAAATGATTTTGAGAATAATGAATGACATCCTGTTCCGACGTCCAAAGTGCTTCAGAAGGAGTGGGAGGCCCTGTAGAGGATATGAACAGTTTCAGGGAAGTATTATCATCTTTTTATAGCGTGGCATTTCCTGATAATGGACAGAGGGGAGCGGTAGTTCCATCTCTTCCAAGGTCCTGGGAAATCTTATGTATGTTATCGGGGGGGGACGTTCAATTATTAAATGAGAGTCGTGGTTTTTCCAATTTTTATCCTAGATAGGTGAGTATGATTTGAAGCAAGGGACCGATCAATGCCTAAGTTTTGAAATTTGTCCTTGGAGGGTTCGTGCCCCATGGCTCAGCTCAGTTCGCACTTTTAGAGGGATTCACCTTTATTATCACTGGACAAATTGCCAAAAGTCTTGAGTAGACACTGCGAAGGGACTCGATGGGAGGTGGGTCACAGGCATCCGACATGAACAGGAATTGAAATTGCAGCGAAAAGCGCTGTTTTCACCACTGCCCAATTGGATCCAATCTGAATGGTTCAGAGAAGATGGTCATGAGTCATACCAAGTAATCTCGCAGGGGCTCAAGGGCTAGATCAAATAAGAGGGGTGATAGCGGGCCACCCCTGCCTGGTCCCCTTTTGAAGGCTGAATTGGCCAGACGAGAGGAATCCAGGTGTAGTGACTACCTGTGCCTTGGGTACAGAATAGAATAGCACTGAGAAGTGGTTCGAAGGGCCCAGTAATCCCCATATTATCATAACACTGCAAAGCCACTCCATCGAACAGTTTGTGCGAAGGCCTTTTCAGGTCTAAGGCTACTAAGACAGGGTGATCTCCGGGATTGGGGCAGCGTTTTGGTCCTCTCTAAATCTGACAGGAGACCTTTTTTTTACTCCAATATTCCCTTACAGCTGCTCTCCCTCTAGGGATAAAACCCTTTTGAGATGAGACACAATTAAGGAAGGCATTATTCTGCTAGACAGGTCAGCCATTATTTTAGAAAGCAGTTCTGGTCCACATGACAAATATGTGTAGCATAGGGCCTATGCGTAGCGACGGACAAAAAGAGGGTCCTTTCCTACTTTTTGGTATAACTTTGATGAAGCAGTCTTAGATTCTGGCCGAATGGTAAGCCCCTTTGGTAAAAACAGTGTTGTAATATTTGTGAAGGACGGTCGCGTTCTCGTACGGATCAGGCCTTGTACACCTCCCTCGAGAATCGCGTAGGGCCTGGGCCTGACCCGGGTTTCAGCGTGTCTTATAGCCCTCCCGTTCTTCTCTTCTCGGAAAATTTCCGAGTTCAAAAGCTCCCTTTGCAAGGCATCTGAGAGTTGGGGTAGGTTAAGAGACATTAGTGTAGAACTATTTACTTTCCTCAGTCCTCGTCATATCGGAGTGCACGCAAATAGAGGGAAGCTTATAGAAATGTGCTCAAGTCAGTTTTATTATCTTTGAGCCGGATCGGTAGTTGCCTATCCTGCTGCGTTATGCATGGCCTGTGATGTGGGAGGATTTATGGTGTCCCTTAAGCTAAACTAGCGAGAATGCTTTTCCCGACTTATGTGCCGCATTTATCTAAAAAGTGTGGATTGAACATCGTGACTGGTGAAGTTCTTCCCTACGTTCGCCATATGTCAAAGTCCCTCTTAGAAGCCTAACCACTTCACTCTGTTGGAAGCCTGGTCATGCTAGTTGGAATGCATTGTATGTAGACTACTAAGTACATTCTCTGAGGTGTTGTGTAAGCTCTCCATGAGTCTTGTCGCTGCTATGGTTGTGATGTGTGTGCAATAAGCTTGCCTCTCAAGTCTGCCATTAAAAGACGCTCCAATATATGGGGAGGCACAGTCAGAGCTATGCGTCATTGTATTGGCCTCGTATTCCACCACCACCCCTTAAGATGGTCAAATGATGCCTACTTCAGTTCACTAGCCGATAGGGGGGAATTTCCATATGTAGTCTGTGCAATTTCGGGGATTGTTCCGTATAGTCTAGGTGTCAAGGGGCATGAGTCAGAGAGTACCTTATCTAGGTTCTGTGGCAGCCAGTCACCCCTAGTGCCTAAGGTTATCTGATATCAGTAGGTAATCCACAATCTGGACCATGAGTGATGGATCGGGGAACTCATATGTAAGGGTATATTCTCGGCTATCAGGGTTTTTCCCTCTCCAGCATTCGTAGTTAGGCCAGTTATGTCTCCATGAGAGAGCGACTAGGGCTCTAGATTTTCCCGTCAGAAGCGTAATGACTTAGATTTTTTTCGCGAATATGTCGACCAACTTTTTCATGTCCTGCTTGCATGGGTCCACTACTAAGTTCATATCTCCTCCTCAATTTGACTACTCACTATCTAATACGTGACCTATGTTTCTTTCCTGTTTTAATGAAGGGAATTTTGTGGTCATATAGGAGCCATGAAACATTAAAATGACTAAGTTCAATTTCCTCCCCATTTAATGATCTGATGGGATATCCTTTTACCTCTTATCATAATGTTGGTGGGAAATTGTAATTAGTGAAAGGGTTGTTTTTATAGCAGTTATACAGTATAACAAATGTCTCCAGCTTTTTTCCTTTTCTATCAGATGTGGATCCTAAACACCTGGCCACCACCACTTCTTATCCATTACTCGACTAATGATATAAGCCTTCCTTCAATGGGATTCTTATTGGATCTGTGACTGTTATTTGTTTTACTTTTTTCTTTTTGTACTTGGTGAAAAAGCGAAAATCAGGGTGTGTCGTTTAAGATACGTCTTAGGAACTTTAACCGCTTACTAGGGGAGCGAGAGCCCATTTATGTTCCAGTAGGACTTGCCCGCATGGGAATCATTTACAGGTGAATGGTGCGAGACTACAGTGACCATAGTTCTCATATCCTACAGGAAAAGAGGACCAGGGAACGACGGTATTGGTACCATAGTTGTCAACCACCAGAAGATGGGACAGGAACATTGGATAAAGCACGTCCATCTTCAAATGACAGGAAAACATTTGTGGAACAGCAATAACATCTGCCAAATGATGTAACAAAAACACTTCTAAAAATAGCGCAGCGGGGGCGAGGAATCCATGCTTTCCCGTACTCTTGGCCGCTAAGAAGAGCTTCCTTTTTTCTGGCACGTGAGAGTGTGATTTTGTATCTGCAATTGTACTCCCCCCCCCACCCCTCACCTAGTCCTTGAGGGTTACTTCTCAATTCACGAAACAATTGATGCAAACAATAATGTAGCAATCAATTTAGGAAGCAGTGTTCACCTCAATCTCCAGTCTCAAGGCACACAAACAAAAATACAAAGGTCATGTATTTCAGGGATTCGTCCCATTCCCCCGCACCCATCTCCCCACGTTCATTTCTTTTCCCAACTCTCACCCCCCCCCCCCCCCCCCCACCCCCCCCCTTTCACTCTTCCACACACACCCCACACTGAAGTGCTCTGTACAAATTATGAATCACTGTGCAGAAGAGCACGACTCAATAATGACTTCACTATGTGAAATCTAAGAAAAAGCCAGAAAACATGACCTGTCTGGTGTGCATTGCTAGGTCACTAGGGTTGGGAACCTCTGATCTTAGAGAATTTGACTTATAGATAGAATAACTGGGCCCCTCAATGATGAGTCCAGCCAATATGGGGGGGAGGCTTAAAGGTTGTCTTAGCCATGATGAAATTTAACAGCCTGCCTCATGTACAATCTAATTAAGAGGTCAAAAAAAAGCCACGGGCCACAGACAAGGTATGAGTGGGGTGGAAAATAGAAGTTCCCACCTCCCCATACTAACAGTGCCGTGTACAAAGGAAGTCCACTGTATACCTCCGCGTCGTCAGTCTTGGTCGGAGTCTGGTTGTGGACCTCTCTTAGGCGGGCGGCGATCTTTGGGTGCTGAGGAAGGGGGCGAAGAGGTTGTTGCACTTGTCCAGGAGGTGTCTTTGGCTCTATGGCTTTTGCTCGTGACGTCCATCTCAGAGTCCCTATCGGTGGTCAGGGATCGGAGAGAATCCTTGTAGGGGAGCATCTTCAGCAGGTCTTGTAGTACTTTTTCTGCTCATTGGGTGAGGAAAGATTCTGGGCGGCCCATTTGGATCCAGTACCTTTAATGTAGCTGGGTAGAGAATTTGGAAGCGAATCTTTCGCTGGACTAGTGACGTACATAGATTGCTGAAGGCCCTCCGCTTCTGCGATACATCTGCGGAAAAAATCTGGAAGGAGGAGAACTTGTGTTTGCCGCAAATATGGGGGGGGGGACGTCTTGCGGAAAGCCTTAAAATTTCTGTCCCCCCCCCTTTTTTCCCCCTGTTTTTTTTTTATCGTTAAAGGTCCAGAAATTTCAGTAATTAACTGTGCAGTTTGTTTAATGTCTGGTACGTGGTGACAACAGCGGGTTATCTGTAGAACGTTTCTTCGGACCTATGCGAGGACCCTTTCAAATACTGCGCATGGTTGCATAGCATGCCAATGGGGCTCTTGATTTGTTCCTCTTGGACGAGTTCCTGAAAGGGGTCCTTTGTCTTTTATAAATGATACTCTGGGGCGCCCACCATTCTTATGTTGCTCCGCCTGTGAGCGATATTTTTCTCCTGGTCCGTTAATGCCGTGCTGCTGTGTTTACTGAGCATGTAGATGAGTCTTTAGATGGCTTGTGAAGAGAGTGGGAACATTGTGAGTCTCAGTTCATTCACCGCTCATTTCCAGTTCTTTATATTGAGGAGTGGGACGTGCAATTCTTGTTGTAGTGGTTTTTAAACAGGGAGCTAATGCTATGATGGACTCTAAGGCAGCTTGATAGCGTCCTGGCGCTATTCTGTTTGGGCCACCTCAAGTTGCTAGGCGTTATAATCTATGCGCAGGCATTTCTTTCCTGCTAATAGATTGGGATGCGCCTGAGTGAATCGCTGGACAGTGGGAGAGTCGGTTTACTAGTCACGACTTTTAATTGTCTCCACGGGATGTTGCTAGTGCCGGCCCTAGGTATCAGTAGCTGCAGGCTGCTGGCATGGACTGATGTGAGCTGCTGCTCCTGCTGTGCGCGCGGAGTCTGGACAGCCATTCATTGGTTTCAGCGACGACGGGAAGGACGCGGTGATCACGCTGCCGTTGGTTGTGCTGAGCAGAGATACATTTTCTTCGGCTATATCGTGCACGCCAGTGTTTCCGGTAAGCCTCTGTGGGGTTTTGGGCCGGTCTTTTTTAGATAGGTTGTTGTTCCTTATAAGGTGCCTGCGGATGCAAGCTATTTGCTGAGGATTTGCGGGCCTGGTTGGGTGACGAAGGTGCTCGGAGCCTTATATCTTCTGCTCTGATCGCAGCGCCGGAACCGGAAGTCGCCTTTGTGCAGGTGTTGAGGTGGGTGGTGGGGACTGTGCTGATATAGTGTTAGGTGGTGACGGGACATGTGGTAAGTGTAAAGATTCTCTGGGTTGGATCTTGTGAGAGGAAGGTGAGTGGGCATAAATAATCATTCTTCTGAGAGGTGTGAATAGTGACGGAGGAGGGAGTGCTGAGGTAGAACAGAGGAGAGAGTTGATGTTGTTCAGTAGTGGACTTTAAATGTGTTTGATTTGATTGAATGAGGCGAGGTTAGTCGGGGGAGCAGGGTTTTCATTCCAGCGGCATTAGCAATTGTAAGCAGGTAGAGTTGATTTTAGTGTGCCAGGGTAGGTCTCGTTGAGTTTTGTGGGTTCTATTGTGCATGAAATGGGCGACTGAATCAAGACTTCACACAATTCATGTTTTATTTATTTTGCAGTTTACAGTATTATTTGTGTGCTTTTTTTTTTTTTTTTAGTTTTGGCATCTGATGTACTGTTTTTTTTTTTTTTTTTTTTCTTTGCAATGTGCTTACTTTTCTACAAAATAAAGCTTTTAATATGAAAAATAACAATGCATGGAGGATTAAACTGTGTATACTTGAGGATAAATATGATTTAAACCTTAATAGATTGTCCAGTTTTAGATTAAGCAACCCTGTTAAGATTTTCAACAGACTAAAGGTAGACAATTTTGTGACAAAATGTCCTTTGGAATTCATTAAAGGGTATTCCCATTTGGCTGTGCAAAATGAAGAGGTGGCCCGGATGCATGGCTCTCTCTATTATAATTCTATAGAGTGGAAGTCATATTCATCAGAAAGAAAAACCATGGGAAGATACAACCCCTTTAATATATGGTGAAATAGTTTTTAAAATACTAGCATAATACAAAATTTCATGATACAGTTGCATGTCACTCATAATTATAAAGAGTGCAGTGTTAATTTTAGTCAATATTTGAAACAAATTTTGCAGGAACAGGATGGTATTTTTCATGCATAGCAGTACAGTATCTTCGTATAGGTGACGCATGGTGATGTTATATACCTGTTAATTGTTACCGTAGCTAAGGTTTATCATTAACTTTCTGAATTATTCTTGTTAGGCGTTCCATTGGCTGACCCGTTCCAATCTGTGATTTG
Organism: Phyllomedusa bahiana; assembly: GCA_025379985.1. Classification (NCBI taxonomy): domain Eukaryota; kingdom Metazoa; phylum Chordata; class Amphibia; order Anura; family Hylidae; genus Phyllomedusa; species Phyllomedusa bahiana. The sequence continues at coordinate 140,792 of JAODAL010005255.1, forward strand.
CGGCATATTATGAAACACGTACAAGTGTCCATCTTTTTGAATCCGATTGGAGAGCAATAGCAATAATTCAAACTGAATGTTTAAACCCTTTGCATCCTAAGTAACTTATTTTGAATGTTGTAACGAGATAAAGAACTTAACTGATTTTAATTTCTAAAATGTGTAATTACTGTATGATTTCCTTTATTCTTTTTAATTTATATATGAAAAAAAATCATAAAGATTGTAGCACTATAAAATACTATGGAGAAGTCAAATCTAATAGTCTTTAGTTTTTGACTGTGGTGTAAAGACATTATTATAACGCTTGGATCAATGAGATCATTAATATGGACCAAGACTAAGGGTATGCTTAACCAATGTGTTTTTGAACAGTGTAAAGTAGATGCGTATTTCGAAGTCGGTATTTTGATAAAAAAACTATATCTGCGACCCTACTCATTTACTATGGGAACTTATGATGGGAAAACCCCCTCAAGAATAAGACTTATAAATTATTTTTATGGCCCGTAATTGCGTCCATATGAATGAACTCTCTTCGCACACTATTTCTCACTCTTGTGACAACTTACGCTTGTCCTAGATGAATGTGACGAGGGCGTATTTTACATTATAGTTAATTTGAAGCTTGTCTGAGGCTAATTTTGGGCTGTCTTTCAGGGTGTAAAATGCGCTTAAAAATGGCCCAAAAAACGCTGTGTGAACATACCCTAACAATATTAAAATAGGTTTTAATAAAGTTACACCGTATTTTCTAGCTAAAAGTTCAAAGCAGGGTATTGGTTCGATTTATACTAAGCACAATTAAGCCTGATAACAGTAACCCTTATAAGCTCGACGATAACAGCATGAGAAGAGAGAGTATGGAAGATGACTCCCTGCCAATAGACCAGATTCCTGGCACCTTCCAATGCTGTCCCCTTCATAAACATATATTTTGTGTAAGCTGGTTCACATAATATAGTTATGATTAACAAAAAGAAGGTCTATTATAAAAATTAATGAACGGTTAGGTATATAAAAAAACAAAGCAAAGTGCTAATTATAATTATGATAACCATTTCATTTATTTTCACATAGACAGTTGCCATTCATAAAAATAGTATTGTGTACAGAAAGTGGTTCTTAAGCAATGAGTTTGATTCAAGTGATTGTGTGGGCAAGCAATGATCCATTTATTTTGTCATTTGACTCAATAGGCTTAAATCGTCTCCGTTTGAAGAAACAAACTTATAGATCTCTAAATAAAAAAAACAAACAAAAAAAACACTCCGCCCTTTAAAATTAAGCGTGATATCCTAAGTAAGTGACATTTTGTGAACCTATTTAATTCACTTGACATAGAAAAAGCTTGATAGTTCTATGCTGCCAAGCCACTTTGACTATCGTTACGACATTGATCCCCAGATGAAGAAATGTAGTCAACTGATTCGGCGCACAGTAAAACATAACCATAGTTGAATCTGAACATTATATCATTTCACCTAGGTGACTTCTATTTCTTCTATTCTGTGTGGCGAGTGTAAATGCATCTAGTTTCCCACTTATTTATATTGTGGTCTTCATATGTGATTCCTAACAATTATCTACCGCTTCTGAAGTGCCCAAATCCATGTTTTAATCAATTCCTCCAGCTTAGATAATACAAAATAGGTTATGAAAAAGGACTATATTTTGATTTACAATATGATTCTTACTGGAAAGGAAAAAAAGGGTAACGTTCCCCTTACTATGATCCAATTTTTTAAAAAAAAAAACGGAATCTATGCATAAAATTCAAAATTTTCATTTGGGACCTTTCTCCCTTACATTTAGCTGATATTAAATTTTTGGGTCTTCTAAACTTTGGGGTTGGGAAAAGGTGTTTGGGGGAAAAGGCCCAATGTTTCATATTTGGGGGGGTTTGTCCATTTACACAATTTAAAAAATTTGAAAATTTTTTTTCTGGGATTGGTTTGTGAATGGTGCAATTTTAAATAATTTTAGGCATCTGAAATTTTAGTGGTGAAATCAGATTCTATCATGTCCACGTTTAATAGGGTTTCATAGCAATTGTATTTAATTTAAAAACACGGGCATTTCCCGGTAATAAAAAGACCAAAAAAACGCATACATTTTTTAAAATTTTTGACTAAACTATAAAAATCTAACAAACCAAAGAAAAACTTTTAAACAAATTAATAAAAAATATTTAAAAAAGTTTACAGTCAATGGAGGATTCTTGTGTTTTGTAAGGTGTCTCATCGCCTCTCCCCAAAAGAAACCAAATAAATCACCCCATGGCAGGGGTCTCGCGGGCCCTGGGAACGTTGCCAAAAGGCAAAAAATGTTTCGTGAAATTTCACCTTGTTTATCACTCACAACCCCCCCCAAATTTTTCCCGGAAAAAAATTCCCGGGGGAGGTAAAAAAGTGAATTTTCCAAAGACATTTTGCAACCCATGTTCTTGTAATTTTCCAAGGGAATGATTAATGACTATGGAAACATTTTGTCATAAACTCTTTTGTTACCCAAAAAAACCATGAACCAAATTTCATTGAAAAAAGGACCAGGTTTCTAACTCAAGATTTTTTAGGGTTAGCATCCCAAATTGGATCTTTCCCAAAAATTTTTATTTGGGCGCAACAAATTTAAACCCCCTTTAGTTTGGCTTTACTCAGACTGGGAAAATTTCTCTCCCAAAAGAAAAATGAAAGCTTCACCCCTTTTTTATCAAAAGCCTGTAGCAATTTTTCTTCAACAAACCCCCACTGTATATTTAAATGAAAGGGAAAAAAATTTTTTTTACCCCGGTTTTTATCAAAAGGAGTATTATTTCACATTTTCTTTTTTAGCAAAATGAAAATCTTCCAGGGCCAAATTTCTTCAAAATTTATAGTGGATCTTGCGGGCTTGACTGCCCAAAAAGCACAAAAAAAAGCAGAATTTTGGGCCACCCAAACCCCCCGCAAACCTAACAGCATTGCAACAACTTTTAAGTCCCCCAGCAAAATTTTTCCCTTGTGGCTTTATATTTCCAACCCCCCCCAAGGGGCAAAGCCATGTTGTCCTAAGTCTCCTTCAATTTCCCCTGCATAAAATCAAAGGACTGGGTGGGAATCTGTTGCCATTATGCAACAGCACTACTTTTAAAGCTATTTTTTTATGCAAACAATAAAAATTTTGCCACTTGTTTGGATCTTTTCAAAACCTGCTTTTTCCCTTAACCACTCACATTTATGCACACCCCAGTTTAATCTTTCATTTCAAAAAATCCTGAGAAAGGGGAAGTCTTTTTCTCCCCCCTTTTTTTGAAAAAATCCCAAATAATTGATGTTTATATTTAAATTTAATTGTCGATAGAGCAAATTTTTAAAAAATTAAACAGACCCTTTTTAAAATTAAAATAGACCCTTAAATTTTTCCCCTTTCCAAAAAAGACTTTTTAAAAACCCAGAAAACGTTATACTTAGAAAAAATTAATTTTATTTTCCCCAAAATCCAAAAACCCCCTTTGGGGACACAACAATTTGAAGGTTGGAAATTTTTTGGAAATTTACATGCAAAACTACTACAAATTGATGTCTTACAACCCCCGGGTTTCAAAATGACTTTTTGATATAATTAAAAAAATTTGGGGGACTCTTTTTTAACTTTTAAATTTTAATTTTAAGTCTTTGACCTCTCTTTTATCTTAAAACTTGAACTAGAGGTCCTGGATGCAAGTCTTTCTCATATACCTTCATATAGGACAGTTTTCTTCTACGTGCTTGCAGCGGCTAGAACCGCAATTGCACAAAAATGGAGGAAATCTATTGTGCCTTCTCTAACGGAATTTATCAGGCGTGTGAATTTCTATTGTGCTTGCGAGCTGAGGTGCAACACCCCCTCCTTCATTTGTCAAAAAAAAGATTGTTGTGGGCCTTATGCTTGACCTCCAAGTACTACACGCCCAATGGAAATTTTAATTTACCCCAAATTTCCCCTGAATTTTTTTTTATCTATATTTTTGGTAAAGGGCCCTTTTCTTTGGGTAATTTATCCACTTTCTTTAAATTTTACAGTTAGCTGTTCCCTTTGTTTACTCGTGCATAATAATTTATTATGTAAGAAATTGTCTTTTTTTAACCAGGGTAAAGTTATATTTCCCCTATGGGTTTTTTGCCCCCATTTATAGTACCTTGTTATGGCTTACATTTCCCCTAAAAAATAAAAAAAGTTTAAAAAAGGGAAAGGGTCCAATCTGCCAAATTGCCAAATTTGGAGACCTATAAATTTTAGTTATGGACTTGGCTTCGCACTTCTCCAGCCCAATTTGCCTCTGTTCAAAACATATCTGCAAAATTTTCCCCAAAAGTTCTGTGTTAAAAACAAACCGAGTTTTTTTGTGGGGGGGCACCCTGCCTCACAATGCTTTTTGGGCAAATTTCCCGGGGGATGTTTACTGACAGTTGCCATAAAGACCAGTCCAGAGCAGTTCTGATCTGAGGATTACTGTTACAAATCCCTTATGGGGAAAAGTGGGGGAAAAAAATGAAAAAAAAAAAAAAAGGTAAAACCCCCAAAAACGAAAAAAAAAAATAAAAAACCAAAATACACCGTCCTTTTTCCCCTTTTCAAATGGCCAAATTTCCATAAAAAGCTCAAAAAAAAATTTTTATTTGCCTGCGTGGGTAATTAAGGTAACCCCCAAAAAAATCCGTCATGTTAATTAACTTTCAAATGGACACCGTAAAAAAAAAAAAAAAAAGAAAATTTCGATTTTTTTCATCCCGCAGGGACACAAAAAGGAATAAAAAACAATCAAAAACCCTTTTATAAAAGCCAAAGTGGTGGGCCAAAAAAAAACGTTTTTAAAAAAATTTTGGGTAAACGACATAATTTTTAATTTAAAGCGCTTCAACCCTAAAAAAAAATATAATAAATCGGGGATTGCCATAATCGTCTCGACCCCGGGGGTAAAACTAACTTGTCATGTTTAAATTTCAAATTAAGCCCGGTTTTTAATTTAAAAAAAAAAAAACACTACTAGGGTTTTCAGTTTTTTTTTTCACTCGCCTTGGTTTTTTAAAAAAAATTAAAAACCCTTTTCCCCCCCCCCCCCAATAAATAACAAAAAGTCAACCCCACCCCCAAAAAACAAGCCCCTATTTAAACCCCTGTACATTTTTAAAAAAAAAAGTTATGGCT
>JAODAL010005256.1:0-10000 GCA_025379985.1 Phyllomedusa bahiana
GACGGGGGGCAGGGCGAGGCGGGTAGTCATGGGGACCCGGGCAGCGGAATGGCGCCCCGGACCCCAGGTGCGGGGCGGGGGCCGCTCGGTCGGGGCAAAGGGGCGCCTCGACCCGGGACGAGGGTTTGAGAGGGCCCCTGCATTTTTCTTGCTGTCTGCCTTTCTTTGCCATTCTCCCGGAATAGCAGCCCCACGCCTGCTATTCTCTGGTTTCCCCTGCAAACCTGTGGGCCGGTCCGAGCCTGTCTGAAAACCTCCCATCTGAAAGAACATCATGTCATGGAAGCATGTTTATTTATAAAAAATAATCCTTGGATTCTGATAAGGTCAAATACCAATGTGCCCCAGCTTGTTGTTTTGCAGAATTGAAGATTAAACACATAACCATGTAAAAAACTACACAAAAAAAGTTTTCAAATTAAACGGACTGATAAACCACAAAATAAACCATTGACTTAGGTTTTCTGAAAATTCCAAGTACAAAAAAATACACTTGGAAAAAAATGTATGTATAAAAAGAATATATTTATTATGTGAATAGTAAAAAAGCTACAGTACATTCACTCTACACAAACTTTCCAAAAGGGGAAAAATAAAATTACTCCTCCTCCTTTAATTGAGAACCCCACCTGATAAGGCAAAACCCTGAAATGAAGCCCAACCCCACCCTATTTGTTCCGGGGATGGGTCAAAAAAAAAAATTCTGTTTGAAAGAACTTTAAACAAACGGGGCGTCGCTAGGCTGTTTTTTATTCGGGGAGGGCCCCAAAAAAAAAAATCCCGGCCCCCCAGTCTCCCGGGGTCCAGGTTGCGCTGGGCCTGGGGCACCGACTGGCTCTTTTGCTGCAGTGGCCCCTGGACGCACACACAGCTGGGGCCTTTGCGGGGCGAGACGGTGCCCCCTGCCCCCCGGGCAGTGTGGACCCGCGGTCCTACACCGAAGGCTGCCCGGGGCCTCACAGCGCTGAGGACCCCCCCGGCCCCCTGGCCTCAGCCGGCAGCGTCGCGATGATGTGAGCATCGCGACGCTGCCTCCCCTCGGGCGCACAGCGCTCATGGGCCCTGACCCCGAGGGGCTGCCGGAGGAGCGTGGGGTGAAAAAGGGGGGAGCCGCCCTCGCCCGGGGGGGGTTAAGGTGAGTAGAATGTTTTTATTTTTAATGCGGGGTTTACCTGCCCAGTCCCCTTTTTATACTGCCTAGCCCCTATAATGCTGCCTGTCCCCCCTATCCCTGCCTGTGGCCCCAAAACCGCCTGTGGGCCCCCCTTCCCCGCCTGTGGCCCCCCATATATTGCCTGGGGCCCCAAATCCCGCCTGTGGCCCCCGGGGACCTGCCGTGGCCCCCAAAATACCCGCCTGTGCCCCTATATGCCCCCGGCCCGTGGCCCCCCTTTGCCCGTGGCCCAATATATGCCGTGGCCCCCCTAACCCTGCCCCGTGGCCCCCTATCCCCCCCCTGTGGGCCCCCCTTTTACTGCTGTTTGGCCCCCAAATCCCTGCCGTTCCCCTATAATGCCTGCCCCGTGGCCACCATAAAGCTGCCTGTTTGCCCCCCCTTTTTCCCTGCCTGTGGCCCCCCCCCTTTTGCCGTGGCCCCCATTCGTGTCTGGGTTTTTTTTTTTTTTTTTTTTTCCCCCCTTTTTTTAATTTTCCCGCCCCGTGGCCCCCATTGCTGCCCGTGGCCCCCCCAAAAATCCCTCCTGTGGCCCCATATGCTGCCCGTGCACCTATTTAAAGCCCCGCCTGTGGCCCCCATATTTGCCCGTGGCCCCCTTTCCCTGACTGGGGGCCCACATATTTTTGCCCGTGGGGCCCCAAATCCCTGCTGTGGCCCCTTATGCTGCCTGTGGCCCCCCTTTTCCTTGCCTGTGGCCCCCCATATTTTGCCGTGGCCCCCCCTATCCCTGGCCCGGGGGCTCCCATATTCCCCCCTTGGGGCCCCCATATGGGCCTTTGGGGCCCCCCTATGGTTTCCTGGGCCCACATATTTCCCGCCCACCCCCGTTTTTGGGCCCCCCATATTCGCCCCCTTTGGTCCCATATTCCCCCGCCTGTGGCCCCCTTTGTGCCCTTGGCCCCTTTTTCTGCCCCGTGGGCCCCCAATTTCGCCTGCCCGGGAAACCCCATACGCCCCGCCCGTTGGCCCCCCTACGCCTGCCTTTTGGCCACCATATGTGTCCCCCGTTTCAAACCTTTTACCTGCTGTGGCCCCCAAAATATTGCCCGTTTTTCCCTATTTACCTGCCTGTGGGGCCCCAAAATATCTCTGTGTACCCAAAAAACCTGCCTGTGGCCCCCAAAAATCGGGATGTGTCCTCCTATTTACTGCCCCGTGCCCCCCTATATAATGCCCCGTGGCCCCATATTCCTGCCGGGCCCCTTTTTTTACGGCCCTGTGGCCCCAAAATTTATCTGCCCGTGGGCCCCCTATATTTTGGCCGTGGCCCCATATAATTTCTTCAGTTTCCCCCTATATACCTAAATGAGGGGACTGCTTTTACCTTAATTTGGAGTTGCTGGAAACTTTGGGTTTTTTAAAATATTTGTGTCCCAAAACCTCAGGGAAGGTCTTGGCCGGGAGAATCAGCCCGGGGGTGGGGAAAAAGGATGGAGAAAGAAAAAGGGAAAGGTGGGGAAAGACGCTGATCAGTAAAGAGTCCCGGTGATTTACTAAATTTTAAAGGGAGGGGTAATTTACTTATTGTCTTTCAGAGCCTAAAAACAAAATAGTATCTTCCACTAAAACTGGTCACTGTATGGCGGGGGGTTATGTAATCAGAGCCTGTGTAAAAGGTTTGTAAAATTATGGGGTTTTCGTTCGGTTGAGGGGGCTGGCAGGGGTTTTTTGGGGCCTTAAGTAGTAAAAGTTCTGGGTCTTTGGTTTTTTTTGGGGGGGGGGTTTTAGTAACAATTTACTTGTCTGGGGAGATTTGCTCCTGTTTTTGGTGGATGTTTTGGTGATGTTTAGGGGTATTGTCCTATGAAAAAGGTTTAGGGAAATTTGGGGAAAAAATAAATTTGTCTTTTGGGGATTTTTACTGTTTCAGTGGGCTGCTGAGGAGATGGGCGGGATCTGTTGTGGGGTGTGCAGAAAAAATTTGTGACAGGAAAAAGAAGGTTTTTCTCTGTAAAAAAAAAATCCCCAGTTTACAATGAGGGACGAAAAATGTCGTGTGAAACCCCCCCCCTACCCCCGAAAAAAACAAAGGGCCCGAGCCCCCGGGTGTTTTTTGGGGCCTTGCAAAACCCCCCCGAAGAAAAATTTTTATCATGTTTGGGTTTCCTTTTGTTCTGGGGAAAAAAATGTAGGAAAAGGTTATTTTTTTTTTTTGTGATATTTTAAGTTAGGCCCCCTTTTTTTTTTTATCAATTAAAAAGCAATGGCAGTTATAGGTGTTTGCCTTTTTTTTTTTGAATTAAATTTTTGTTTTCTAATTGGTTAAAAATGCCTTAGCTTTTTGTTTTGGGATAGGTATTTAAATATGATTATATTTTAGTATTTTAGTTCTAAATTTTTTCCGTATTTTGGCTGTTTTTGACCAGTTAAACCCGCAACTAATAGGGTTGGTTTGAGGGTCAGGCTCCAGTTAAAGGGCCCCCCTTTTTTCGGGGCAGTTAATCAGATTTTTGGGAGGATTTAAAAAATAATTTTTCCCAAAAGATTTTTTTTAACAAATTTTTTTTGTAATTTTTTTTTTTAAAAACCCTAAGTTTTTTTCCCAATTTAAACTTAATCAGAAATTTAACAAAAAATGGGCCCGGGTCCTTTGGTTTCCTTAAAAAAAAAAATTTTCCCTTTAAAATCCCCCTGGTAAAAAAAACCCTTATACCTTTTCCCCCAACCTTTCTTTTTAAATTAAATCTCCAAAAACTCCTTCCCCAACCCCAAAAAAATAATTCATTCTTTATTTAAAAACCCTTTTCATAAAATTCGGTTCACCCCCTATAAAAAATTTTTTTAAACCCAAAAAACAAATTAAATTTATTTAAAAAAAATTTTTTCCAAATCCCTTTTTTAGTCCAAAATTAAGGGGAAAAAATTTCCTTAAAAATTGGCATAACAACCCAAACCCGCCACAAATAAATTCATTTTTCCCCAAATCTTACCAGTTATATCCTCCAAAATTTTTAAAACAACCCTTTTAAAAAATTAAAAACCCCCCTTTTTTAAAATAACAATAAAATAACTTTAAATTATAATATTCTAAATTTAAAAAAACCCAAAAAAAAAAAAAAAAAAACCAAATCTTTTTTAAAAAAATTTAAAAAATTCCCCTTTTTTTTTCCCTTTAAATTTTTTTGGGTTTAAAAAATTTTTAAAATAATAAATCCCAAATCCCCAAAACAAAATCTCTTTCTTCCCCTTAAAAAATTTTAAAAATAAAAAAAAAAAAACACCCATTAAATTTTCCCCCAAAATTTTTCCTCATTCCCAGCCAAAAAAACCTTTTTAGAGTTAGGTTTTACCCATTCTTCCCCTTCTTTAAAATTTCCCTTTAAACCCCCGGGGTTTTAAATACTTTTTTTTTTTAAAACCCCCCAAACCCCAAAAACTCAAAGCTTTTCGGGGGTTTTTTTCCCTTCCCACCCTTTTCCTTTTCCCCCTTCCCCAAAACTTAAAAACCCCCCCATTAAAAATCCTTTTTCCCCCTAAAAAACCCCAAACAACCCAAATAAAAATATAAAAAAAAACCACTCCCCCAAAATACACCTTAAAACCAAACCCCCCAAATTCCTTTAAAAAAAAGCCTTTTAAACATCTTTATTCACCAAAAAAATTAACCCAAAAAATCCCCAATTTTTTAAAAATTTTTTTTTCCACCCCAAAACTTATTTTTAACAAAATATTTTTCCTCAAAACCTTAAAAATTTTATTCTTTTTAAATTTTAAAACCCAATTAAACCCAACTCAAAAATCTTTTTCCCTAAATATATTAATCCCTTTTAAACCCTTTTTCTTTTAAAAAAATTTTTTTATCCCTTCCTTTCCAAATTCCAAAAAATAATTACCAAAAAATTTTCCTAATTTTTCATAATTTTTTCTTAAAACCCCCTTTTAAACCCCAAAAACCCTTTTCCCCCTTTTTTCTCCCTTAATATATTAACCAAATAAAATTCTAAAATTTTACAACAAACTTTTAACCCTTTTCCCTTTAAAATTTAAAATTTCCCAAACCGTAGGGTTTTTAAAAAGGAATTAATCGCTGCCAATAAATTTTAGGGGCCCCCGTGTGGTGGGGGTTTTATTAAACTGGGGAAATTTTGGGTTTTCCCCTGGGCCACTTTTTTAATTGGACCCAAGTACTAAAGTGACTTGCCTTCTATGGTCTTTTTTTGCATCTCCCCCCATTTTCCTTTTCCTGTCTCTAGGGGTTTTTGATTAAAAAAAAAACCCCCCCGCCCCGCCCACGCCAAAGGGGGTTCTTCCCCCTATTCCCCCCCCCGTGGGGAAAAAACCCCAGCCTGGGTTTTCACTTTTTAACCCGCCCCGGATTTTCCAAAAAGGGAAAGAAAAAAAAAATTATGAAATAAAAAAGGGTGGGGTTTTTGGTTTCCTTCCCATCACAAGATTTTGTTCCCTTGGGAAAAAAAAAGTAAAAGGGAAAAGCAGTGGGTTTAATTTTAAAGGAATATTATCTGCCCAAGGGTTTTTCTTGGGTATGTTCAAAATGCCCGAAAAACTTAAAAAAAGGGGAAAATAATTGTCTCGGCTATTTCAGAATTTTCCAAGGGGTTTCATGTTCTTTTTAATGCCCCAATTTTTTTTAATAATTTTTAAAAAGAGTGCAGGTGAAATTGGGTTTTCAAAAAAAAAACACGAAAGCACCCCTTTTTTTTGTGTTCAAAAAAGCAAACAAAAAACCCCCAAAAAAGAAAGGAAAAATATAAACTTCCATAAAATTAAAACCCGAATGTGTCAGTTTAAAAACCCCCTAATTATTGAGTTAAGGGGGTTTCCAAAACCCCAAAGGGAAATTTTTTTAAGGGATATAGAGACTCATTTACTTTCCCCTTTCCCTTCTTAATTCCCTTTCCACCTTAATTAATCATTTAAAATACCTACCCTTTTTAACCCCAAAAAACCCCAAAAAATTTAATAAATCCCCCCCCCAATAACCCCAAAAAAAAACATTAATTTTTTATACCCCGTAAAAATTTTTGGGGGTTTTCAAAAAAATAGCCCCCCCTTTTGTACCCCCCCCCATCCTAAAACAAGCATGCTTTTATCTCTGTGCTCATACTTCAGAAAATCATATTTTTTGATTTTCCCCGTGATTTAAACCTAACGGCACTGTTTTGGGGGATTGTTAAGGTGGGCATTTTTGGCTGTTTGTTATTTGGGGGACCTTTTTTCCCCCCGTATGGCTGGCAAAGTTATGGTGGGGGTACTGAACAAAGGGGGGAAATGTTTGGGGGTTTGCAAACCCTTTTTGCCCGTATGGTGGCATTAAATTATGGTGGGCCTTTTTGGTAGTGTTTGCTTTGGTGGCACTGTTAGTGGGCCCCTTTACACGGGGCCCCGGGCAAATACGGGGGTTTATCCCCACCCGGGACTTGTCCCGGTTTTTGTTTCCCTTTTCCCTCAATGCGAGGGGGCCGGGGTTTTTTTCCGCAAATTTTTGGGAAAAAGGGCCCCCCTTCACATTGACTTGGTTTTTTATTCCCTCCGAAAAACGGTGGGAAAAAATGGAAACAGGGTTTAAGGTTTTTTTGGGGGCCCGGCCCAAGGGGTTTTCCTTTGCGGCCCGGGGTGTGTTAGTTTGCGGCTGTTTTTTCAGAAAGGTTTGCAAAACTGCCAAACCCCTCTGAAAAAACCGGCCGGGGAAAAACGTTTGCCTTTGGTTTGTACTGCAAAGACTGGCACTGTTAAAGGTGTTATTTTGGGGGTGTATGTGCCATTTTAAGTAACCTACATGAGCAATCCAGTAAAAACTGTTTTTGTCTCTAGATTTCTTCCCAAAAAAGGGCTTATTTTGGGGGACAATCATGGCAAAATTCACAAGGGTATACTATAAAAATATCTGATAGGTGCAATTTTCCCAAAGGGGAAGGGGGGAAAGTGTGAGGGGAAAAGTTTTTAAAAGTTTAATTTATTCTCTTTTCTTAAAATGGGCGTAAAATGGCCACTTCTGTGACCCACAAAAACAAAATTTAAAATAACAACATATACCTTTTTTTCGGGAAAACCCATCCCGGGAAAGCCACCCCTTTTCTGCTATTTTGGCAGCCCTTCAAGAAAAAAACCAAGACCTGTGAACTATTTTGGATATTTACAACTGAAGTACCATACAGGTCTCAGACAGGGAAAGCCCCTAAGATTTACTGTGGCTCCCGGGAGTGGTACAATATGACAATGTGGCCTTCAAGGGGGAAAACCCTGAGTGCTAACAAATACGATAACTGGCATTTTAAAAATTCTCTTTTCCTTCATTGCTTTATCCATTCCCCAGTCGGGTAAGGGGATATCAACACAAGAACTTTGGGCGACATGTAGGGGAATCTCCCCAGGGTCGGGGGCGAAAACTTTTTTCCCCCCGATTTCAGCGAAAGCTGCGCCTCTTTACCCCAGGGGAAAAGGTGAAAAAGGTCCCCCGCGCCTCACCCATTTTTGGACCTCCCTAAGGCGACCGCCGAGGGGGACTCCCGCCTAAATTCGCCCCCGGGGGGTGCCTCATACATCGGGGAAAAGCCACCGCCCCTCGCCATGGTGGGGGCGCAGTGCGGGACTTGGGGCGCAAAAGGGACTGGGGCCTAACATTTTTTTTCCGTTTTCGAGCCCGGCTGGAAAACAGGGAAAATAAATTAAACTTTCCCGGGGAAGAGCAAAAAGAGTTTTTTTTTCAAATGAATAAAATGAAAAAAGGGTAAAAAAATCAAAGCTGTCTAAAAGCGAATTAATGTCGTGAAAAAATGGATCATCTAAAATTAAAGGGAAAATATATAAGATCGCTCAAGATATAAATTTCAGCTCTCAGCTCCGTGAGGCATGGAGTATGAATCAAAAAAAACTTTTTTATTACGTGTAAAACACATTATCTGAAAAAGAGCTCAAACCTTCCCAAAAAAATACATAAATAAAATCACTTTCCAAAAATCTAGAACGGCGCTACATCAGGAATTTGGATATTGAAAATTCCCGGGGAAATACAGTATTTCAAATTCTGTAAGCTCTTCTCATTGGTCGGCAAAAACCCAGCAATCAGAATAGGAGCGACAGGGGACCCATTATAACCAATGGGGAAAGTGTTGACCAATCAAATGAAAAGGCGGGACAGTTCAAAATACAGTAAAAATGCAGAAAAGAGCTGATTTGTTGAACTAGCGGGGGCTTGGCTATCCCGGCCAATCAGGATAGGAGCGACAGAGACCCATTATAACCTATGGAGAAGTATTGACCAATCAAATGAAAAGGCGGAACAGTTCAAAATACAGTAAAAAGGCCGAAAAGAGCTGATTGGTTGAACTACGGGCTTGGCTTTTCCCGCCAATCCAGAGCACGAGCTACTTTGTTTCATTGTAAGTCTAAGGAGGAGATGGGAAATTTAAAATCTCGGCTCTCAGCCCGTGAGGCATGGAGTATGATTAAAAAAATCATTTTTTTTAGGTGTAAAACATTATTATCTTTATTTTCGTTACACCCATACTATTGATCATTGGCTAACGAAATTAAATAAATAAAAATGAATTTATTGAATTTTTTTTTTTCGTTACCCCCATAATTTTTGTTCATTTTATAAGATCGGACAACTTCGTGAGTCTTATCATTTGATTTCAGGCATTTACAGTTTTATTATAGATTGCATTAGAAAACCCATAAGAGCGTCGCTCGCCTCTCCCATTGGCCCAAATAACTGCGCCTCTTTTAACTGAGCCAATCACAAACAGAGCTCGCTCTGCATTTCTTTTCCCCATAGAACTCTGAGATAAGTAGCTCACCTGCTGATTGGCTAAGCAGGAGGAACCCCTTTTCCCCCCAACCAATCACAGTACTAGAATATTTCCCATAGACAGTAATAACTTTTAGGGCGCCCTTTTCTATCGCGCCCTTCTTGCTCCCCCTAAAAAATAGACGCACAAAACTGTACATATGATTGGTGGATTCAATCTGCCCCCGGGTAAAACCCAATCAGCTCTTTTCTCCCTTTTTTACTGTATTTTGAACTGTCCCCCGCCTTTGCTTTTAAATTGACCAAATACTTCCCCCTGGGTTTAAAGGGGTTTCACTGCCCCGCTCCAATTCTGATTGGCCGGATTCCCAACCCCCCGCTAGCCCAACCAATAAGCCTTTTCGCATTTTTTACTGTTTTTTGGGAACTTTTCCTGCCTTGCATTTGTTTGGTCAATCTTTCCCATAGGTTAAAAAATGGTTCACTGTCGCTCCTATTCTGTTTGGGCTTGGGTAAACCCCCTTTTTTTTTGCCAAAACCCCAATTTTTGGAAGGAATTTTGGCCTTTTACGGGGGGAAAATTTGGAATTTTTTAACTGTATTTTCCCGGGGGGGGGGCGGGGGGGCGGGGGGGGGGGGGGGGGGGGGGGGGGGGGGGGGGGAAAATTTCAAAAGATCCTAATTCCTGATTTTTCCCGGCCGTTCTTGATTTTTGGAAAGATGTTTTTAAAATTTAAATTTTTTTTTTTAGAAGGTTTGACTCTTTTTCGATAATGTTTTTACACCAAATTTAAAGGCTTTTTAAAAAAAAAAAAAAAATCAAAACTCCATGCCTCACGGGGCTGAGAGCCGGGGTTTGGATTTTTTTTGGTGATCTTCTATATATTTCCTCTCATTTTACGTTCTCGTTTCCCTTTTGGGCCCCCTCCGTCCATTTGGGCCAAACCCTTCAACTGGGTTCTGCCTTTCGGGGGCTGGCGAGCGCTGCAATGTCCATTTTTCCCCAAGCCGCAAATCAGGGAAATGCCTCGGATTTTTCGAATGTGCCGTGCCCCCACCACAGAAAAACCCAAAACCGCGCCCATTACACCCCCCCCTCCTCATGTTGGGGC